>JBDJHY010856041.1:0-15019 GCA_039654485.1 Withania somnifera | reverse complement strand
ATTTTATTATAACACAATCTCTATAAATTCGATCCACCACCATTGGCTCTCCTGTAGGAGTAGCCCACTCATGGGAACAGGTAAAGGCTCACACATAACACCCAAATAGGGCTCAAAATACATGGACACATAAGAGTATGTAGAACCAGGGTCAAATAATTCTAAGGCTTATTGGTGACAAATAGATAACATACCCGTGACCATAATATCTAAAGCCTCTTCCCAGGCCCTATCAGGTACTATATTAAATTGACAATGCACAGCGCCGTACTGATCTCCTCCTCGGTCCCATACTATGTACCCTACCACGAACGCCTCAAGTTACTTTCTGACAATCTCTAGTCGATGGCGGTACTTTCTGAAGAGGATCTTCAGCTTGAGCTAGCTGGATGGACCGACGTTGTGGACAATCTCTAAAAAAATAACCTAGTTCACCATACTCATAGCAACCCTAGGATTTTTCCTGATCAAAACCATTTGTTGAACTATCCTAGCCACCACAACCCTAAAATCCTTAAGATTTGCCCTTGGCAGGGGTAGCTACTCTGATTACTACCAGTTGTTGGTAAGGATCCTAAACTGGTGTACTAGGCTGCCTCTGTTGTCCCTTCTTCTACTGCTGCTGTTGGTGAGGTCTATTCATATCATACTATCTCTGAAAATATCGAGAACCACTAAAATCACCCTAGCAGTGCTATCTCTTATCGCCTTCCCTTGGGCCGAGCAATAGAGTCTCTCAATGTACGAGCATGATCAAGTACCACAACAAAGGACTACCCTGAACAACCAAAAAGTCAACCTCCATCTGTAACTCTGATCTCAACCCAACTATAAAGAAGAAAATTCACTCATCCTCAGTCAGTAAAATACCAGTTTCATATCTCAAAATCTAAGTGAAACGAGCCCCATACTCAATAATTGACATTGATCCTTGCTGCAAACCAAGAAATGGATCCCTGTGTTCCCTTTGAATACTCTGGGGGATCATACTTAGCCATTAAGGCATCTATAAATTGTCTCATGTCAAAGGAGGTGAACCTGTTGGTCTGCTGTCTCTGTATACTCTCCACTGGGCCTTAGCCAACCCCTCTAATTGATACCCAATAAAGTCTATTCCATGTGTATCTCTCAAGCCCAAAGTATGTAAACTCTTGTCACACTCAGCTATAAATTCGTAATGATCCTTCCTAGAGTCACTAGAAAATATTGGAGGCTCCATACTCATAAAGTGATTGTGCATCTTCTAGTCCTCAGAAGTCATAACAGAAACAATAGACTGATTCTTAATTGGTGGCACCTCTAGAATAGGCTGTGGTTGAGGAACTCTCACTAGTATGAGATGAAAATGAGGAGTTGAGGTACCCTGCTCTTCTTCCTAAGCTGAAGTATGACCCTTATAAGTGGTCACTCTACCGAGCATGGAACTCATATGCTGACACATATCTCTAAGTACGTCATTAGAAAGTGGTAGCATGTAGTAGATGTAGATCTATAGGCGTAGGAGCAAGTCTTAGAACTCTAGAACGACCTCACCCACGGGCTCTGTCTCTACCTTTTCCCCTAGATGCATATCTCTGTAGAGACGGGGGACTATCATTATTTTAAGATGTAGAATGCGTGCGAACCATATGCGAAAGAATGAAGAAAAAATAAATCATAACTAAACAAATAGAAAATTTGCATAAAGGAGTTATAAATAAGTAATCCATCCTAAATGATCCCTGTAGCCTCTCGAATATGGTATATGGATGTCTATCTACTGATTAGGACTCAACTAGAAACTTGCTCCTAAAGCCATAGACACCGGTGAACCTGTATCTATGATACCATTCTGTCACGACTCGAAATTAAGTTATGATGGTCTCTACATCCCACCAATAGACAAGCCTAACTCTTCCCAGAGTGTTAATCGATGGGCCTGTACCAAGTACCAAAAGAAAAAAGAGATGAAGAGAATAGATAGAAGAAGAACAACGAAATACGTTCAGAAAATAACTCCCAGAACCTAGTATCATGGTTATAGAGAATATATATACATAATAGTACAAAAGCACAACCCTCAATAGGGAAAAATTACAAGGTAGCGATCCTAAACCAAAACTAGGATAACTCCATGCAGAAGGAGAACCGGCCAACAAAGACGTTAATTGCTCATCGTATCTCTGAAAAACTTTGATCTATCCCGCAATATCATGCTCGCCTAGATGACTCATACTAGAACCTACATCACACAAAGATTCAGAAGTGTATTATGAGTACCAAAAACAACAGGTACCCAGTAGATGTCATAGGATGAGCAGGCAGAAGAAAGAATAAGCAAGGTAAAGTGTGATCAATAATAGGCAAAGAGGGAGTAGTCACAATAACAACAAAAAAGTATGAGAAAAGGTCAACTATCAGGGTATAAGATAGAGGACCTGAGTCATAAGAAACTCATCACCATTATGACACATACTTGGAGTTCTAAAGTAGCGAATGCAATAAAAGACCTTAATGAGGAATACAAGACCAATTATAGCTAATACATCAGCAAATAACATACAGGAAATAACCAATATACTTAGGAAGATAGAAAAGAAGACCTATCTAGAAAAAATATATACCAGCACAGAAGTAGCCCAATAGGACTCCCACATAAGACTAAAGAGTACAATCAAATGTGAAGAGTGCAATGCAAAGGGGTGATGAGAAAAGCAAATAGTGCCTGTACGCACCCTCCTCAACACGTAGCCCCAACACGTAGCCACCTCTATAAAACCAATGGGGAGGGTGTATACCAATACTCCACCTATATATCCCTCCCACATGATACGTATTATACATAGCATAAAGACCTAGGTAGGAAGGCCCGTAGAGGGATTCAATTTCACATACAAAATCCTTATGAAAATACAACTAGGGAATAGTCATCAGGGAAAAAATTCAATAATTTGGGTTCAACCCGTATATCATATCTTAGTGTAAAACTCAAGTCCATCAATGTAGGCAAAATACAAATCTTAGTAAAACCAACTGTCGCCATATAAATAATATCCAAAAATCACCTTTATAGTGCAAAACTAGGATCAAATGGTGTGAGAACATAGATCCATACTTCTCATGAGAAAAGTCATGGAAAATATAAATAAAACAGATAAGATATCACTTTTTGATTATTATTTTTCTAAGAATCCACTTACCTTATAAAACATCAATGTATGCTCACAACATAGATTAGATCAGTAGTGTAAATCGGCTCTAAATCCACTAGGTAAAACCAGGGGATAGATACTAAGCTCTAATCACTAGGGTAATCCCCTCTCCAATATAAACTCGAGTGAAACACGAGGAAAAGGCTCGTAGACCCTTACTATATACGAGTGAAAGACTAGTACGATAGGTCATAGGCCAAAGTAATAATACTAACGGGGCTGCAAACTAGTAACCCAACCCCAAGGTAGAAATTTACCAAGCATATACATCACTAAATACCTAATCTAAAAAAGTAACCTATAAGCTACCTAGATTTTGGGATAACCTCGAGAAGCATTCTAAGATCTAAGAAATGTACGATCAAGCTCAGAATCGCAGTTCACCAACATGTCAACATACGTGAATAAGAATCATATTGCTATAGAAATAGTAGGTGAGAAATCCAAACTAAATATGGGTCTTTGAATCCTCGTAGCTTAGAAAAATAGAATATTTATACCAATATGTAGATCAACTAATAGGTTTTACGATACAAAATAGGGATAAAAACAATGGTAAAAAATGAAGAATGCCTGGAGAGTTTATATAATATGAAAAACTTTATAACTAACAAAAAATTGAAGAATTACCTGGTAGAAAAATAGTAGAACCACTGGATTACAACTTCATGGATCAAAACTATAATTAAACTCCATTATCCCTACTGGTATGAGGCTAAGAGATCAATATGGAGATAAATTTATGAATTTTCATACAAAAAATGAAGAAAAAGAAAATATGCAGAGGCTTCCAGGAGGTGCACTGCAAATGCGACCACCACCTCGCATATGTGGTGGTCTATGCATCTAAGCCTAAGTGAATGCAGTCAAGGGGCCTTCGAATGCAGAGAAAGGATGGTCCGACAGATTTAAATCATTCTAAAAGGGATACAAAATAAAAATGAAGTCTAATTTGATAAATGATATATGAAATCTTTATGTAATCAATATTTATGGACTCAATGGAACATATGAATCAACGATCCAAGATTGTTTTGATGGGAAAGGCATGAAGTAGCAATAATTAGAAAGGAATTAAGCAATAGAACTGACAGGGAACCAAGCTACCAATCCAAGAAAATCATAAATAACTTGGGGCAGTTACAAGAACGCTCTAAATATAAAGAAATTGTGGGGACACAAAAATGACCCCGAGGGTCATTATAATATCATGCAATAAAGGAACTTTTGTCCATGAAAGTTAAGAAAGAACAAGGTATCTAAAGACTCAAACAAATAAAGGTACTGGGATCGCATATCTCCTCATCTCCAAAGTAGCCTCATTGACCGTACGACGGGCCTAGAAAATTTTCACAACAAGTATATCCTTGGACGTGATCCGTCTCACATCCCTGTTAATAATAGCGTTAGGCTACTCTACATAGGTCAAATGATTGTCCAGCTTAAATGACTTCAGACTAAGCACACATGAGGGGTCTAGTATATAGAGATGAAGCATGACAACATGGAAAACTGGATTAGACACTGCTAACTCTAGAGGTAAGGCCAATCTGTATGAAACATCACCAACTCACTCAGTAATCTCATATGGAACAATGAACCTGGGGCTAAGTTGTCCCTTCCAATCAAACCTCAAGAAGCGCTTCATAGTTTAAACTAGTAAAAAAACTATTTCACCATTACTAAAACTAGGAGGCCAAAGTCTATGATCTGCATAGCTCTTCTGCCTACTCTATGTTGTCCACAAACTATCCTAGATAACCCTAACTCTTTATATATCATCCCCAATAAGATATAAAGTCTAAGGATGAACCTCAACGCTACTGTACAAACAAATTGACAATCTACGGCGCCTGCCATATAAATCCTTGAATGGTGCCCTCTGGATGCTAGAATTGTAGGTGTTATTATATGAAAAATCAACCAAAAATAAAAAGTATAATGAAGTAAGAAATAAGTGAAAGAAGGTAAGTAGATAATACTAGCAGCAGATAAGGTACAAAAAATAATAATGATATCAGAAATGTAACAAGTAGAACCCTGCCTAGCATACTGTACTACCAATGAGACATATAATAAGATATATACGTAAATAAAGCCTACCTTATTCCCCACCCCACTGGTAAGCACATATACTCATCCAAGAACCCAACGAGACTCCCCTCATAATATTAAAGAGTATAATCAAGCACAAAAAATGTAATGCAAAGGGGTACTGAGAAAGTAAATCATATGATGGCACGCACCCTTCCGGGGATATTCCCGATGTAGGAGGGAACCACATAAGAAATCTCGATATACCAGTACTCCCCCTGTATATTATATTTCCAGGCTGTACATAGCGCCCCATGTGTAGCAACCAAGGATGGAAGGGCTCTTGGAGAGATCCTAGTCCCACATGCAAAAGGACCTCAGAAATGCCTAGCTTAGGGAAAGAATAATGGGAAAGGATTCCAAAAACTTAATCTTTTTCCATACAAAATATCTCAGTAAAACTCAAGTGCCGCCATAAAGGCTAATCCCGAACCTCGTGAAAGTTCACAAAATAAGGCTAATATTATGATAAAAGAGCTCTGGCCTTCCCAATAGTCACGGAAGGTATAAATATAGTATTCAAAGTCTAGTTTTTAATTTAGATAAGCTGGTTTAGGTTATATTTAGGAAAATAGCTCCATACCACATAGTAGTCATGTAAAGTATAGATATAAGTGGGGAAAGCTCTTCAAAATATTAGTATGATGACAACCCTATGTAATGATATCGTTATTACCCTAAGAATACAAAAAAGCAGCTATACAAGCCCAACCACAATGTATGCTCATAAAAAAGACAAAACGGCAGACTAGATCGGCCACTAGGCAACCAACTAGAATCAGAAGATAGGTACTAAGCTCATCCACTAAGTTATTCTCCTCCCCAAGCACACTACGATTAAGAGTCTTGTTTTGAGCGACGTATAAAGTGTTCTATACATTCCAGAGATAGATAAATAGATCAAAAATCGATTGAACAAGGAGAAGGATGAAAATAATATTAATGGGAGGAAATCATGCTAGAAAACCCACCCCAAGCTAGACATTTACAATAATATTGATAACTATCCAGTATAAATAAAGTAAGTCATAGCCTACCTGGGCACCCAAAAGATCTTAAGACGTATGCCCAAAAGCCAACAAACCACAAACAAGCCCGGAGTCGCATGAAACTAGAAAAATAATAACCTACGTGTCAAGATGAGTAAAATGAGACCCATATTGTTATACAAACAATTGGGTCAGAATCTGGGCTAAAGACGAGCCCATGGCCCTACAGACCAAAAGAATAAATAAATTTCACCAATGCATTAGCCTACCTCAAGGAACGCGTGGTATAAAATTAGGCTCAATTTGATGAAAAATGAAGGAGAAAAGAGCCCAAAAATTTTATGTATGAAAAGTTTTTCACAAGAATAAAAATATGAGAAATTAAAGGAATTTACCCTAAATCGATCAAATAAAGCTCACAACACTGCAGCGAAGCTTTTATGAAGAACTCATAACAATTACCCACTTTGAAGATATATATTATCCTAAGAATTGTGAGAAGGAGGAGAAAATTATGAATATATATGGAGTATAAAAAAGAGGAAATGAAGGCATATAAATATGTACAGGTGCCCGATTTATATGCCAAAAAGGACGATTTATCAGCCAAGTGTCTGACAAATCAATCAAGCCTGCAACTTTTTGACAACAATTCAAGTTTGATAAAAAAAAAAGGCCCGCATCAGAAACAAAATTCGATTTTGACATACCAAACATTCAAATTGAATGAAAATGATATCCTGGACTCAAAGAAACTGACAAAACAACTATACAAGTTTGTTTGAGAAGAATAGAGGCTGGAGTAGAGTGGATTTAAAAGAACTAAGAAAGTTAAGATCCAATCGAACCTCCAAAAAGAGTCGGGACACCTATGAAAGCGTACCAATAACCCTACCAACCTAAATTGGACATTGAAGAGCTACTAAAAACATCATAATTCTGATTTGGTACTCTGGTCACCGAAGCTAACTTAGGTCAACACCTTATCTCCACATGAATTGAATTTCCAAAAGTCAACTCATAAAAGAAAGATAACTCTTGGACATGAACTAACAGTTCTACTAGATCAAGTATGGATTCCAAAGCTAACAAAACTGTCAGAATTCGATCCAAGTGCATTTTCTACAAAAACAGCTCTCAAGTTCCTCTATTCTAAGGTTAGAACTCTAAAACAAGGAAACTAAGATAACAAGCTATAGAACTATCAGGAAACCAAGCTACCGGTTCCAACAAGTCATAAGTTACTTGACACAGCTACTAGGACACTCTAAAAATAAAAGCAATACAGAACCACGAAATTACCCTGAGGATCATTACAACATCCACCACTAAAAGGACATTCGTTTATGGAAGTCAAGAAGAAGGAAATACCTTAGGGTTCGAATAGAAAGGAATATTGGGTCCGCATATCTCTTCGTCTCCCAAGTGGCCTCATTAACTGGACGTTAGACTATCTAACCTTCACAATCAAAATCTCCCTGGATCTGAGTCATCACACATCTCTATCAATAATGATATTAGGCTACTCAATGTAATCCAAATGCTCATCCAACTATATTAAATCATGGAAAAACACATATGAAGGGTGGCACTCATTGGTGGTGCATAGAAATGTAGAAAACTGGATGAACTATAACTAATTCTGGAGGTAATTCTAATATGTAAGAAACTACTCTAACTCTCTCAGAAATATCATACGGCCAGATGAACCTAGGAATAAGCTTAGCCCTCCAACCAAACTTCATAATTCCCTTCATGGACGACACCTAGAGAAAAACCATATCACCAATAAAAATATTCCAAAAGCTGAAGTCTACGGTTTGCGTAGCTCTTCTCCCTACTCTGTGTTACTTTTATTCTACTTTTGACAACTTTAAACCTCAATGAGGAATCACAGATCCAATCTAGAGTGTGAGTCCGAACCTCAACACTACAAGACCAACAAAGAAATATGCAACGCCTACATTATAATGCCTCAAAAGGTGCCATCTAGATGCTGGAATGGTAATTATTAATATAAGAAAATTCATCCAAGGCCAAATGTTGATCCCAGCTACCACCAAAGTTAGAAGGAAAAAACAAATCCCAAAGTACCTGAATAGTCCCCTTGGACTAACCATCTATCTAAGGGAGAAAAGCATTACTCAGGGCTACCTCTGTACCCATGTCCCGTTGAACTGTCCTCTAAAACCATAAAGTGAATTGGGATGCTCTGTCTAAGATAATAGAAACCCACACCTCATAAATACAAACAACCTGTTTAAACTACCTAGGTTTTTGCACCCTAGGAGGATGAAGTAAGTAAGAAATGAGTAGACTTGGTCAATCGATCCACGATGACCCAAATGCAATTACGTCCTCTAAAAGTAGGGGGAGGTACTTAAATGAAGTACCTAGAAATATTCTCTGACTTCCACTTAGGAATAGAGAGTTGTTACAACTCACTACCCAGTCCTAGGTGCTCGAACTTCACCTTCTGACAGTTCAAGCACCAAGATAAAAAATCTAATATCAGTCCTCTTGTGCCACAATCAATAGCGACGTCTCATGTCTCTACATATCTTTGAGATGCCCGAGTAAATATAATATCTTGAGCAGTGGGCCTCACAAAGAATAGTCTGAATCAAATCACCGACCCTCAGAACACAGATATGACTTGACATCCATAACACACCATCAAAGTCAATAGTAGCACCACCGTAGTCACCTCTAAAAAATAAATCTCAGATCTAAAGAACGGACCAATCCTTATACTGTTGCTGTGGAATCTGATCGAAATGAGTGGGCCTAGCCTTAACATGATCAAAAACCCCACTCTAGTCTAAAATATCCAACCTGACCAAGATATTAGCCAAAGACTAGATGTCCAAGACAACAGTATCTCTGAAGCTGATAGGGAAGACAAACTACCAATGCTTACCGCCTTCTGGCTCAAGGCATCAGCAAGCACATCAGCCCTGCCTGGATGGAAATAGATGTTGATATCATTATACTTTAGGAGCTCAGTTTACATACTCTATCATCAAGATGTACTATAGGATGAAATGGTTAGTGAAGATCTTATAATGAACCCCATAAAGATAGTGACATCAAATCTAATGTACAAAGACTACTGCCGCCAACTCCAAGTCATGGGTGGGGTAGCTGCACTTATAAACCTTCATCTTCCACGAAGCATAAGCTATAACTCAATGTTGTTGCCTCAGAACACAACCCCAACCCATACTATAATCAAACAATATACTGTATAAGGATGTCCCTCAATAAGAAGTGTAAATATTGGCACTGAAGTGAGCAACTCCTTGAGCCTCAGAAAAATGGACTCATACTCCTCAGACCACTAGAAAGGGAGCTTTTTTTGAGTCAATATAGTCATAAAAGTTTCTATCGAAGAGAAATCCTACACAAATCATTTGTAGTAATGGGGAAAACAAATAAATCTATAAACCTAAATGGAGAACTAGCTCGAGGCCAATCACGAACATTGACAATCTTTGTCAGATCCATACTAATACTCGCTGCAGACATGACATGACTTAGAAATTCCACAGAATCTACCAAAACTTCATATATTGAAAACTTAGCGTATAGTTTCTCAGCCTGAAAGTCTAATGTACAGTCATTAAGTGCTCCTCATGCTTCTCTCAACTATGAAAGTAACCAAAATGTCATTGATTAAGACAATCACGAAGGAATCCAAATAGTGTGAAAACTCGAGTCATGAGATTCATAAAAGCTGTAAAGGATTAGTCAACCCAAATGACATAAATAAGAACTTATAATGCCCATATTTAGTCCAAAGGGTGATCTACCAGATATCTTCAGCCCAAATACCCAATTGGTGATACCCTGATCTCATGTAGATCTTAAAAAATACTGAAGCAACCTAAAGCTCTTTGAAGAGATCATCAATAAATAGGAGATGATACCTATTATTAATGGTAAAATTGTTTAACTATTTGAAATCAATGCATATATACAGGGGAGTCACGTCCTTCTTCTTAACAGCTAACATATGTGCACCCCATGGGGAAACACTACGATGGATAAAACCTTTAGAAAGAAAGTCATGTATCTAAACACTAAGCTCCCATAGCGATTTCATAGACATGTGGTACGGTGCAATCTAAATGGTCCTGGTGCCCAGCTCATCCTCAATAGAAAAATCGATAGCCCACTAGGATGGGAGGCCAGAAAAATCATCATGAAAGACATCTAAAAGTAATGAACCTAGGGTATAGACTTGGGGGAAGGATGACTAGCTCTCACATCATGAATATAAGCCAAGTAGGCTAAAAACCCCCTAGCTAAAAGTTACAGTCCTGAATACAAGAGATAACCCACAAAGAGGAGTGACTAGTACGAATCTTCCACACCACCGAGGATACACCTGGCAAAGATAAGGTCATGATCTTGGAATAAAGATCTAAAAATGCATGGTGAGGGGATAACCAATCCATGACCAATATCACATCAAATTCAGTCATATCTTGAGCCACAAAATTAGTATGAGTGTCCAAATCCTGCACAGTCACAATACAGGACTAATAAACACGATCCACCACTACAGAATCTCATATGGGAGTAGCCACACTCATGGGCACAAGTAAAGGCTCACATATCACATCCAAAAAGGAAGAAAATAAAGATACACAGGAAAATAGAGAACTAGGATCAAATAATGCTAAGGCAGTCTATCGAAAAACAGAAAATATATCTATGATCACAACATCAGGATCCTCTGCATGAGTTCTATTAAGTATAGAATAAATCTAACAAAATCCACTTCCATACTGACCTCTTCCTCAATCCTCTCCTCTTCCCCCTCTGAGCCCTACCAGTAGCACTTCGAGTAGCTGTCTGACCACCTCTAGTTGATGGTGGTACTATTTGAAGAGGATCTACGACCTGTGCTACTAGACGAATAACTCGATGCTTTAGGGAATCTCAGGAATTATTACCCACCTCTAAACACTCATAAAAATTATGGTCCCTACCCGTAAAACCACTAGAATTACTACCCTAGCCACCACGACTCTAAGACACCAAAGATGCTCCCCTGGAGGGCTGACTAGTCTGACTACCCTAGACCCTGTTGGCTAACTGAAGTGAAGCCTGAACCAATCCACTAGACTTACCCTATTGGGAATGATGTTGCTACTGAGGCCTGCACCTATTACCATCTACCTATATACTGGGTACTACTATAATCACCCTGGCGACGCTGTCTCTTAGTACTGCCTCCTTGGGATGAGAGCTAGTGTCTCTCCATGGTACAGGTGTGATAAACAACATAAATAAATGACATCCAACTATTCAAGTAGTAACTCAAACTTTATCAGAAGATCGGTCTCAACCCAGCTGTAAAATGGCAAACCCGTTCTGTCAGCATCCTAGTAGCCCCATATCTAGAAATCTCAGTTAAATAAGCCTCATACTTGGTAACTAACATAGGCTCGTGATGAAACCCACCAACATAAGATATAAGTCCCTTTAGAATGCTCCATCGTACATACTTGGCCATAAAGGCCTTTATGAAATTTTTCTATGTCATCGGTGGTGATCCCACTGGTCTACCTCTTTTTATACTCTCTACTTAGTCTTAAATGGTCCCTCCGACTAATATCCAAAGAAATCAACTCCGTGGGACACTCTCATCCCACTAGTCAATAATATCCATATAATCAGCTAAAACATATAGGCGACCTTTCTAGAATAAACAGAAAACATCAACGTTCCTATGAGAGTAAAGTACCAATGCATCTTCTTGTCCTTGGAATTCATAACTAGAACAATAGTATGAGTTTGAGCTTGTTGCACCTCATGAGTAGGTGGTGTAGGAGGAACTGGCACCTGTAACAGAAGCAGGCTGTACTGGAAGAGCCAGGGCACTCTGTGTTATTCCTTGAGTAGAGGACTGGGGCCCTATCAATGGGCACCCCACCAAATAAGGTACACATGTACTACCACATCCCACTCAAGGAATCATCTGAAGGCATAGAAATTTGTTGACTAGGTAGATCTACTAGTGTAGGGACTGGCTATATAACTCTAGACCGGCCATGGCCACATGCTCTAGCTTAACCCTAAACCCTAACTAGATCTCTATTTAGTGGCAGACGAGTATCATCTCTCCTGAATATGGTGCTCATGCGAAGCATCTTTGAAAGAGTGAAGCCAAAGTAAGTTTCCAGAAACTAATAGGAGGTTAAGCATGAGGGAAGTTAAGAGAGTTATGTCATGTAGCCTCCCGAAGATAGGAGACAGACATCTACGTACCGATCCGTTGAACTCTACCAGACACTTACTCCTATAGATATAGACACCAGTGAACCTAGGCTTTGATACCACTCTATCATGACCCAAAACTTAGGTTGTGGTGCCTTCTGCATCCCATTTGTAGACAAGACTAAACCCTAGCCTAGAGCGATGAGCAATGGGCTGGTATCCAGGCCATCAAACAAAAAACAAAGAAAAAAGATGAAGAGAAGGGAAAGTAAAGAACAATAGATGAAATAGAAATAGTATAAATATACATAAAGAACCCCTAAAATATGGTATCATGGTTATAGACCATCTATACATTATAGAATCTGATTTCATACAGCCTAGGGGGAAAAGATACAGAATCTAGCTATCCTAGATCAAAAATAAGGATAGCTCATCATCAGATGGAGAATCGGTCAGCCTGAATGCGATTTCTCACTATATCTTCCAAAGTAAGATCTAACCTAGCCCGCACAACCACGTCCTCCATGATAACTCATACGGGGATGTACTCCACAAAAAGATACAAACGTGCAGTATGAGTACCAAAAAAGGTACCTAATAGGTATCATAGGCTGACTAGGCAAAGAACAAAGTATAAATAAAGGAAAGAGCAAGTATATAAGCATATCAAGTCAGTAGCATACAACTATAAGATAAGAGGGAGTACAACAACCATTATAAGAAAGTAATGATAGAATAAGGCTATGTCATGTGTACTTGGAGCTCTAGTGCAACACCACGAATAAACAAGTATAATAAAGTAAGAAAGAATTCATACAAGGTAAGTAGATAATACTAGCAGTATATAAGGTGCAGAAAGAAGTAAAGAAGAGATCCGAAATATAACAAGTAGAACCCTAGTTGGCATCCATACAATGAGTAGGACATTTAATAATCTAGTTAAGAAAATATAACCTACCTGAAACCCCACCCTATCCCTTAGAAAGCATAAACAGTCATCCAAGAACCCAACAGGACTCCCCCCATAAGCCCAAAGAGTACAATCAAGCGTGAATAATGCAATGCAAAGGGCTACTAAGAAAGTAAATCAACTATTGGCATGCCCTCCCAGGGATATTCCCGATGCAGGAGGTCCAAGGGAGATATCTATATATGATAATATTCCCTCTATATACCGATCATGTAGGCTGTACATAGTGCCCGAAGCATAGCGACCTAGGCTGGAACGGTTCGTGGAGGGATACCAATCCCATATGTGTAAGAATCTGAAAAATATCAAGCTCGGGGAAAGAACAATAGGAAAGGATGCCAAAATATCGGGCTCTCCCCGAATAAAATATCTTAGTAAACCCCTTGAGAGTTCACAAAATAAGGCCACTATCGTGATAAAATATCTCCACACCTCCCAACAATCGCGAAAGGGATACATATAATATTCAAAGTCCAATTTTTGGTTTAGATAAGCTAATGCAGTTTATATTTAGGAAAATAGCTCCATACCACAGAGTGGTCGTAGAAAATATACATATAAGTAGGGAAAACTCTTCCAAATATTAGTTTGATGAAAACCCCAAGTTATGATATAGTTATTACTTCGAGAATCCAGAAAATAGTCTATACAAGGCCAACCACAATGCATGCTCACAGAAAAAATACAACAACAGATTAGAGTTGCTACTACGTTGCCAGCTAGAACCAGGAGATAGCTACTAAGCTCAACCACAAAGTTATCCCTTCCCTAACCACACTATGGTCCAGAATCTTGTGCAGAAACATGTATAAAGTGTTATAATGAGTCCATATATAGATAAATAGATAAAAAAAAAACCTATAGAATGAGGAGACGGGTAAAAATAATATCAATGTGAGGAAATCATGCTAAAAAACCCACCAATCTATCCATTTACAATTAATATGTGTAACTACTACCCATTCTAAATAAAGTAAGTCGTAGTCTACCTTGGCACCGAAGAAGATTTCGAGACACTCACTAAAAAGCTAAAAAACAACGAACGAGGAGCTACAACCACACAAAACTAGAAAACTAAGAACCCATGTATCAAGAAGAATAAAATCAGACCCATATTGCTATAAGAACTACTGGGATGAAATCTAGGAATAAAATGACCCCATGGGCCTTGCAGCCCAAAAATAAATAAAATTTACCAGCACATAGAGCCCTGCTCAAGAAATACTCTATGCAAAATTGGGCTCAATTCGATGAAAGATGAAGGAGAAAAGAGCCCGCAAAGTTTATGTAATAAAGAGTTTTTCAAAAGAATAAAAAAATGTGAAATTAAAAGAATTTACTCGGTAGAATCAATAAAATAACACTCACAACACCTCCATGAAGCTTCCAAAAAGAACTAACAACAAAAACCCACTTCAACGATACATATTTGCTCAAGAATTAGGAGAGAAAGGAGAAAACTGTGAAGATATTTAGAGTTCAAAAAGTGGAAATGAAGGCATATAAACAGGCACAGGTGGATGATTTATCGGCCACCAACTTAT
>JBDJHY010855931.1:0-15019 GCA_039654485.1 Withania somnifera | reverse complement strand
TCAAATTCACAACAACACTCCAGAAAATTAAACCAACACCCCTCCTAGCCTAAATTCATCATTCGAGACCTGCTGGAAGTATCAGAATTGTACGGTATGAAAATATGGAGCTGCCAATATTTTGGCTTACTCTAAAATTATAATATGGAGACCTAATTATAAATTATAACCCATGATAAAAAAAAACCAATATTTTAAGGCTCAAACTGAAAAATCAAACCGAAAAACCAAACTAAAATTACAAAAACAGAACCAAATCGAATTCATTTTGGTTCGGATTCGGTTATTAGTTTCACAAAATCGAAAAACTGAATGCCCTCCCTAGTACTAGAGAATTTGCATTTATCCTTGTGTGTTTATTTTTTTACTTACCTATTCTGTTGAGATTCACTGATTTTAGTTAATTAGATCATGTAGGATCCCTCTGATGTTTATTTAGGTTTTGTGGGATCCTTCTCATGGTTATTAGCTAGATCTTGCGGGACCCTTGTTGATATGCTATTTTTGCGGGATTTCCTTTTATGTTTGATTATATTTATTGTAGTTAGATTATACTTCTATCATTGTTATTTGAGGTTACCGGTATATTATTATAACTGTTATTTTTTTATATCTCCTGTTAGTTAAACATGGATCTAAGTCTGTTATTTCTCTTATTTGCCTGAATCTTCCTTGTCATAGCTAGTATCTAGGAAAGTTTGCCTGCATTTATCCTATTAGTTAGCTTTCTATGTCTGTGATCCTTGTTTTACTTTTTAAACTTATTTTCCCTATATATTTACTTATTTTTTTTATTAGTTATATATCCCTAGTCGGCTTAGTCTACTGGGTACCTCTTATTTTTGGTATTCATACTACACTTTTGCATTTTTTTTGGTGCAAATCCTGGTGCAAGTGGTCAGGTTTGATTCTTGATTGAGCCTTAACTCTGTTGCTGAGGTAGAGGACCACTCCTGGTGTTTGGAGTTGCTTTTATTTTTTTTTTATCTTTCTTACTATCTATTTTCTGCTATTGTCCTGAGATAGACATTGTATTTCTATTTCAAACAATGTACACTTATTATTAGTGGCTAATTGTACTTGGATATCAGGTTTTGGGGTTGTTTTGGACTTATTATAGACTTCTGTTTATCTATGTCCCTTATTTATTTCTTATCTTCCCCACTTAGCATATTATTCTTACTTTTCATACTTGTTGGGTGGTTCTATTACGGTGAGATGTAGGTGTCCTCATGACCTGAGAAATTGGGTTGTGACAATTTCCTTAATTAATAATGTATTAAATTACATTAGGAATAATTCATAACTAACCAATCTATTTATATTATATTAAAAGCGTGAAGGCCCTTAGAAAAGTAATTTGAATTTTTTGCTCTTTATTAAAAAAATTTGTAATAGACAAAATTATCTTTTTCTATTTTCCTCCATTATAATTATAATTATAATTTTATATAAATGTTAATGTTTATTAAAACACAAATAATATTATTATATATTCTAAAAGTTCCAAAAAGATAAAATATTTCCTAATGCTTCCTCACAAAACGTCACCCACTGCCGTAAAGTTTCAAAAAAACATAAAACACCTTCTTATAAAACAAAATTCGCGCTTTTCTCTTTGGTGATTTTTATATATTTATTTGTTTGAAAAGAATTTCCAATATATATATCAAAAAGTAGGTCTTTTTTAGTTTAAACCTAAAAGTCTATTAGGTTTTAAATGGATTTTGTTTAGCTTTATGAATTACTTTAAAATTAGGTTTTCTTTGCACGATAATTAAAATTGAAGTTTACAATAAATAAATTATTATGTACTGTTAATTGATAATAACTAATTGAGATTTTTTTTCCAAAATCCATAAATAGTAAAATAAAGACTATAGTTACATCTTTTAACGGGGTCAAAAAATTATAAATGTATCATTACTTTATCTTTTTCTTTAAAATAATCCTACAAATACACATTCCTAATTTTTTCAGCTCTTATTTTAAGATAAAGTCTCGCCACTCGTATCTTTCTTCGTTATCACATTTAATTCACCTCATTGCCTCTCCCCCATCTTTCTCCCCAATATTTTCATAAATACAAAAATAGTGGGATCTGGGTCATAGATTGGACTTGTAATTCATTTTTAATTTAATTTGAGTCATTATCCATTTTTGGTTGATTGCTCCGGTGCATTAGAGCTCGAAGCCCCCTATTGGAGTAATGGAGAACATATAGAGATGGGGTGGGTTGTTATGGTGGTGATTCATTGGAGTTCCTTTTTCTTATTTTTTTCTTCTAACAAAAAAATGGAGGAACAAATCTGAGTCATGGCCAGTGTTGTGGTTGATTTTAGGTCAGATCTGAGTCATGGCTGGAGTTGTGATTGATTTTTTTAGTTCATCAGAGATTGAAATTCTCCTGCCGGAACAGTTAGGATGACAGAGAGATATATTCATATACATATATACATTGGATATATTATTGTCTTTTTAATTAATTTTCTACTAAATATATAAAACTGATATGGGATACAACCATGTATATCTCACATGCATTAAAATAGTTAGATACACAGGTATTAGAACACTTAAGATACATAGAGCCTTAAATATTCAAAATACATAAGATTTAAAACTTAAGATTCACGGGTTTTAAAAATATTAAGATACACCAAAAAATATTTAAAATTTTATGATGCCTTAAAATATTTTAGATACATCAGCCTTAAAATATTTAAGACATACAAAATTAAAATTATTTCAGATACAATTATCGGCATCTTCATTGTCTCGAGTGTCTAAGATACCTGCGGTGTTGCATTCTTGTTTATCTATTTATAGCAACCTACATAAAATATAATTTAGCAAATTTATGAAATAAATTACAATTAGGTATGAAACTTGTGACATTTATGTAAATTGGCCTTTTGAATTTTCTTATAATTTGAGGTAATTTTTCAAAAAAAAAATTGTTGATGTTCTTGATATTTATTATAAATAAATTATCATGCTTTTTGATTGAAAATTGCTAATTGAGAAGTTTTTTTTGTGTGAAATCTAGATACACCCTATGATTTAAGAGACAACTTTGCTTACGTTAAAGTAAGCTTTCCAAAATTTTAATATTTTCTTGATGTTTACAATCTTGATAACATGTATGATTAAAAGAAATAAATTTTCTTGTGATCTGAGGTAAGTTTTCTACAATTTTAATATGTTCTTGAAATTTACAATAATAAATTATCATGTACACTTAATAAATAATTGCTAATTGAGAACTTTTTTTGTTTGTGAAATATTGATAGTATCTATAGTTAAAGAGACAAATCTTTTTGTGATTTGAAGTAAGTTTTCTAAAATTTTAATATATTTTTTTATTTATAAAAATAAATTATCTTGTATTTTGGTAGGCAATTACTGATTAGAAGTTTTCTTTTGTGATTTTATTATGTTCTTGAAGTTAAAAAAATTATTATGTATTCTTGATAAATAATTGCTAATTAAAAATTTTTCTTTTGTAATTTTTGTTTGCGATGACTCATGTACAATTAATAATTTGAAATTAATTTATTTTCCATATTAACTAGATTCTTTGAATCATTACATTCCACCACAAAAAAATTGATTAATCATTCTAATTCTATATAAATTGTCTCTTAAAATTTAATATCACCATTATTTTTAATAATAGCTCTATATTTTCTTTTTATTTTTAGTACAAGCTATATCAGTTAAATAAACATAAAATTTTTATTCTAACATTAATTATTACTTTCTAATAATTTTGCTCTTTCATATTTTCTTTTCTCTCCTTCTCTCTTGCCCTCTCTTTCTTTGTCTCTCTCTCTCCCTCTTTTCACTTTTCCTTTCTTTTAATGCATATATTTTATATCAAAGTTGCATAGTAAATAAATATTTTAATGATATGCTTATAAACTCTACGAAAGACGCATAAAATCTGCGTCAAAACTGTTTTATAGTTCTATAAAATATATGTTGCATAAAATCTGCGTCAAAACTGTATAATAATTGTATAAAATATATGTTTTATAAATTCTTTAATCTTTTTTATTTTTTTACTACTCATAGACTCTGTAAAAGTTGTGTAGAATAAATATCAAAACTACATAGTAAATGAACATTCTAATAAAATGCTTATACACTCTATAGAAGATGCACATAATCTGCATCAAAACTATTTAATAATTATATAAAATATGTATTTTTATTGTATAAAAGCTATATTAATTTTGAATAAAATATACATTTGTATATGATGTGCATAAAACTGTATCATTTTTATATAAAATATATATATATATTATAGGATGTGTATTAAATTGTATAGTTGTTGTATAGAATATGTATATGCATATGATGTATATAGATAGAAACTCTATCATTTTTATATAAAATATGTATTTTTTAGGATGTGCATAGAAACTATTTCATTATTATATAAAAAAATGTATCTATCACAATTATGTATGTATAAAATATGAATTTATTGTTATATAAAAATGTACAGCTTCAACACAATTGTATTATTGTAATTTTTTTTTTAAAGCCAAATTAGATTTTTAAAAACAAGTAGCGAAAAAATTTAAAACATGAGTGGTAAGAAAGAAAATTAAAATAAAAAATTAACAAAACAGCCAAATTAGATTTTTAAAAACAAGTAGTGAAAAAATTTAAAACATGACTGGTAAGAAAGAAAACTAAAATAAAAAATTAACAAAACAGTGAAAGAGAAAAGAGGATTTTTTTTTAAAAAAAAAAGTTAAAACAAAATAACAAAATTTTAAAAAGAAGAAGAAGAAAAAGAAATAAAATAATCCAAAAAAAAAAAAAAAAAAAGAAGGAAGAAATATGGATCAAGGAGTAGCGACCAAATTATGGTCTAGAAAGGAGAATTAGTTTTCATTGGCTATTTATATGTCTTTATTTATAGTTGAGGTGCTATTTATGTTCTTTCCCTTTTTATATAATTGTCATTTTAGTCTACTATTAAATTCAGATATAACCCAATTCTAAATATCCATATTGTGATGGCTTATACGGTTGTAACCTCCTCCCACCCCTGCAAAAAAAAATTAAATTTCTTTTTATAATTAATTTTTTTCTTATCCCACTCATTACCCTGATCCCCATGTCCCCTCCCGCAAAAAATAATTACTTGAAAAGTTTTACTTTATATAAAAAAAAAAAATTATTTTCTTACACCATTCCCTCCACGTTCCTTGCCTCCTACCCCGAACAAAATTTATTTGAAATCTTTATTTTTTTGTAAAAGAAAAAATTTAAAGTTTTTCTTTTGTCTCACCCCTGCATCCTCCCTACCCAATCTTTCCCTTCCCGTGAAATAAATTTTCCTTTTGTAAAAAAAGTTAAAGTTTTTTCACCCTATCCCCCCTGCCCTTTCCCCCCAAAAAAGATAATTTCTGGAAAAGACCCATAAACAACTTACTACAACTGACTATTATCTGAAAGCCTCTAAAGAAAGAATACTTAGTCATTTGGGACAAACTTCCAACTAGCTCAAAATTGAAGAAGAAATATAAAACATAGTCTGTGAGATCAACCAAAATGACTGCAACCCTCCCTGAATGAGTTAGGACTCACCGCTGGCTGTATGTTGGATGAAGATTCAAGCTAGCCCTGAGTACTTGAAGGATGACCTGAATCTACATTATGAGACAATGAAGGCAAAAAGTATGTGTCGGTACAAGAAAGGTATTGAGTATGTAAGCATGCATGTACATAAAACTAAGTAAGAATATGTAAGTCCTGCTAAACAATGAAAATCAAGTAAACTGATGAACTGAAAATATCTGAACTTTTAATACCGATATGTATTTATAAAATCGAACTGAGAAGCTGAAATCATAAATAACTTTGAAACCCCACTTGTAACTATAAAACTAGAAACCAGTGCAATATCCAAAAAAAGTGTAAACCTATAAGTTGATCATGATGAGAAATTCTTTTAACCGACAAAAAATATATGAGTGCATGGAGATTAATGTGATTCCCTACACCAAAGGGGGATTCTAACATGCCATAGTGAGAGTCCACATTTAAGTTTAGGATCCTATAGTGATGCATCGTTAATTTCGTACAATAAAGACATATGGTGGAGATATAGTTTTAGGGGTATGCGATCTTAGACTCATACCCTTCTTGATGCTAGATAATGCTTAAAAAAACTAAATACCAATGCTCATACTATACTGAAATGGACTAATAAAAGAAATTATATTTAAGCATGTACTAGTCATACTGAATTAATCTGAGTCTCTGATCAATTTGATCCTGAGATACTATATACGCTTAATTTAAACCAGAGAAATGATACTTATCAACATTTGTGCTCAAAATACTAGGACCTACTGAGAGGTATCATACATGGTCTAAAACTGATCATCTATGTATAGTTTAGTGATCAGGTGAAATAATGAATAAGACATTTGAAACATGCTTAGGACAAAAAAGAGCCATATCACATAGCTATGGGGGAATATAACTAAGTAACTGAAATCATATCAAAAGGAACAATCTTTCATGAAAGACTGAACTAAAACTAAAATCAAGTTCAGACATGAAGAAAATTTGAATACTATGATATAACCATGAAAAATTATGATAAATCTTGTGAACATTTTTAAAATCATGAAAACAATTATATGAAGATAATATGGGTAATATTGTAAACTTTGGGTAAGAACCCTAATCTTGGAACTCATCGATTTTATCTTCAAAACATAACTTGGGTATAAGAGTGAAAGGGTACTCTCATTGAATAGCTCCATACCTATTGACTGAGGATTTTAACTGGAACTCTGGAGAAAGAACTTGGATTTCTAAACAGGGAGGTGAAGAAACCTAGCCTTGTTCTGAGAGAATCGTTGAGTTTCTCAGGGGATTTTGCATGGAATGGGAAATTTTGGCTAACTGTGTGTCAAGATTCGATTTCTCGAATCATGATGGAACCTAATATCCCACCAGTAGGAGAAACAACCCTATAGCCCAAAGCCATAAGCAATGGACTACGTTAGCAAGTATGGAGGCACACAATCACCATAAATAAGGAGAAGAGAGATAAGTCAAGCCAAGAGAATGAATATGATATAAAAAGAATCAACACACCACCTAAGACCTCGTATCAATATATAAAGAGCCACTAAAAGTACAGAGTACAAGGTGAATGTAAATACAACATAAGATCTGTCTCTTAAGTACTAAAGAAACAAAATAAAGGCTGATGAGACGCAGGCTAGGCCGGACGTCCAAACCTCACCCTGTATCTCCAAAAGTAACAACAAGGAGGGATGAACATAAAATCAGTGGTGGGTACTAGTACTCGAATCTGCACCAGGAAGACAAAAGTATAGTATGAGTACAAGTCATCGAAACAACCAATAACTAGTAGGATTTGAGGGCCCACTAGGCACATAACAAGCATAATCACAATAAATAACAAGAATGAAAAAAGCAGGTCACGAAAGCATATAGTACAATACAGGAAGCTAGCTACAAAGAAGAGGCAAGAAAATAGATAGTAAAACAGGTATCACTTGCTAATCACAAAGTGGAAATATAAGTAAGAGGGGAAGAATGAATTGGCGTCAGCAATACAGTAATAATAACAGAAAAGTAAGATAAGACACATAGCAAAGGAATTTAGGAAGAATATGCGTTATACCTATAACCTCAAGATAGGGAAGGGAAGGATGCCACAAAATAACAACACGCATAAGTAAGCCCACAAGGTAAGGATGATAAGTACGTAAAATCTACAAATACCACTAGAAGTATATAAAATAGTAAAAATAGGTAAAACCCTTCCAAGATCCCATAAGAATGGAAGAGTACAAACAAGTCATGCTTACCCACCCGTCCTATACTACCAGGGTTCATATATAAAACAAGTGAGGTAAAGTAAATAAAGGCACAATGATGCAATTGTTCCTATGTACGCTCTTTCTCTGGTACCCGTGGGCCCAAAAGGCAAGACCCATGGAATGCCTTCCTTTGAATGCCTCTTCTCCATCATAGATCCCTCCTCTAACGTATCTGTCCTTGGAATGAAAAGGTCTGCCAACTGCATACAAAAATTTCTAACATCTTAATAAGCCTCACCCCCTCGATATCATGGAGGCTCGGAGAGGATCACGTCCCAACATCAAATGTCTTAATATAGCAGTATCACCGTACCATAAAGTCTGGGCCACTTAGTTCTATAAGTCTAGTGTCTGAGAAAGACAGGGTATTAAAACTAATAAGGGTGAAGTAGTAGAAAATTCTATACTTACTGGCGAAATGAAAGTTGGACTCTAAGTGCCAGCATAGAAGTAAATAGAAGTACCTGGTGCCAGAGTGCGAGACCTAGTCTAAAACTAGTAGAAAAGGGTAGTACTAGGTGCCTGGCACGCAACCGAGTCTAAAACAAGTACAAAAAACACTTATGTTATTATTAGAAAGTACATTTATGAAAACTTTAGTCTGAGCATCCATTAGTATAAGAAAAGGAGCCTAAAGGCTATATAATCCTAAAAGACGGTGAAAATATATCCCCGACCTCAATGCATCATACCCTTAGAAGCTGAACTTCACGACACTTATGCTGTATGAATGCATATACATAAGATATATGTACAACTATCCTACTCCCTATACAAGCTTAATCAAGCTACAACTAGCAGAACATAACAACTAGCCCCAACTCGAGTCTTAAAATAAGGCCAATACTAGGTAAAATGCATCGTATTACTTCGACCACCGTTAGAAAATAAGAGATGAAGTAGAAGAGGACAAGCGGTTAAGGGTCACAGTATAGATCTAGTAATCCCAACCCACACATGCCATTTAGTGTAACTACACAAGCTACGTCCCTAGAGCAAGCCCAAGGAGCCTACCAGTTATCGGTTGAATACAGCGTTGTAGTACACGAATATCATCTTGTCTAATGTAAAATGCCACCACACGACCTCAAAACTGATAAACTGAGGTCCACACGTCAAGACGAAGCCAATGATATAACTTATATCGAATTCTAGACTTAGCCAAAAATTGGGCCTAAAATGGGTTTGCAGGGCCTGCTAACTAAACCCAAAAATAGACTTTTCTATGGAGTTCTTGGCAGCACCAGGAACTTATGATACAAGAACTAGCATAATCTGAGTAAGAAATGGGCCCCAAAATTCCAAGAGAATAAGAAGACTAAAGCGCAAAACTTTACAAAGTTCACAATAGCTAAACGAAGGAATTATGTACCAAAATGAAGATAACAAGTTAACTATGAAGTAAAATGTAGCCCAAAGCACCAAGTGTGATCAACAAATGCCATTGAAACCAATAATTAAGAAGAATGGATAGGAATTCACAAAGGCCTTTAATGGTGGAATTCACCTTCTTCTTGAAAATTGAAAAGAGACGGAAACTTACCATGGGGTAATGAAGTGTAAGAGTTGAGCAAGGACAAACACCTCCCAATAACTTAGTATGATTCAGAAGCTTCAGACTAAGAGTGAGAAAATGGTGTGGAAGTGAGCTGAATTTTGAAGGAAGAGGACATATAAATAAACTATAATGATCATTGTCATAAGCTTACTCCTATTTTATTTTACCTGCAGAAAAAGGGGTTGCAGGTGGAAAGAAAGGGTCACATGTGCGGAAGGTACCCATCCCACCTACCTTTCTAGGTGTGGAAAACCCACCATAGGGGTAAGGTCATAGGTGCAACCAGGACTTTGAAATTGCGAAGATTCCACTAGACAACTGCCATCGTAGGTGCGAGCTAGACGTTGCAGGTCCGACATCACAGTTGTTACCAAGGTATCCCAGGTGCGATTGCACCAAATGTATGTACCAGCAATTCTAACTAGGTTGGAATAGTTGAAATTTCTCCGACGAAGGTTCGATATGAGTCTATGGTCTGACACATGCAAACAACTAGTGCATATGGGCTCAAAACAATATTCCAAACTCATTAACATAGTTGAAATCCCGATACGAGGTGATTTTAGAGAAATATGACCAAGTCAACACTTAATCAAACTTTCCTAAAATTTACCAAATAATTCTAATCACCACGAACACCTCAAGAAGCAAACCATCACTCTTTCTAACCCAAACTCGGTATTCTAGAGCTGATGGAACAATTGGATTTATAATCTAATACTCTGATCATCAAATGCTGATCAAAGTCAAAAATTCAACTGACAGTCAACTGTTATATCATGTGATAAACTCACAACGAAAGCTCCCAGAGCCCACCAAGAGTCCATCTATACCAAAATAAACAAAAATGTGGAAATCTGATCCTGAGCTCTTCTTGAGGGAATGTTGACTAAAGTCAATGATTACCTATGTTTAGGCTCTAAAATAAGGAACGTGAGATAAATCTCAAATGAATATCCAGAGAGACGAAGTACTATTCCTAACAGGTCATAAATGACCTAAGGCAGCTACCAAAATAATCTAGAATACAAGGTAAGAAGTAAAACACATAAATGAATGTGAGGATCATTACAACATCCACTATCAAAAAGGACATTCATCCTCGAAAGAAGGTACCTAATGGATCAAACAACTATGGATACTGCACCTGCATCTAACTTTTGACTTACCAGGTGCCCTCCTTTACCATATGGTGCCTCCACTTAACCTTAACCACGTGTATCTCCTTGGATCTCAACCTCCTGAAATCTCTAGATAAAATAGCTACCGACTCCTCAACTGACAACAAATTCTCATCTAACTGCAGAGAATCCCAATGGAGCACATGTGACTTATCTGGAATGTAATACCACAACATCAATACATTGGAAGATCGGATGAATGATTGAAAACATAGTAGGCAAGTCTAATTAACAGAAAACATCACCAACCCTCTCCAGAACCTCTAATGACCTAATATACCAAGGGAAAAGCTTTCCCCACCTACCAAACCTTATAAAACCTCGTGCAGGAGATACCTATAGAAATACCTAATCACCAACCCCAAACTCTAAGCCACAAAGTATATAATTTGCATAGCTCTTCTGCCTACTCTATGCTACTCGCAGTCTATCCAAAATCCTCTAAAACCAGTTAAGAGAATCTCAAAGAAAGTTTGTACCTTGAACTTTAGACTCAAAACCATCAAATAACCCAATAGGCTACCTACGTTGCATACCATATAATGTCTCGATCGGTGCCATATGGATGCTGGATTATTATAAGAGAACTCTTCTAAGTCCACATACTATCCCATACACCTTCAAAATAAAATATAAAAGCCCTCAATATGCCTTTAAGGACCAAAATAGTCCGCTTGGACTAGCCATCCATATAAGAGTGAAATGTTATACTCAACTGAACCTCAGTATCCAACTCTCTCTAAATAATCCTCCGGAACTGGGAGGTAAATTGCGTTCCACGATCAGAGATAATGATAATGGAACCCTATGTAACCAAACAACCTCCTAAAGATAGATGTGAGAGAACTGATTTACACTATAAGATGAATGAATAGGGATAAAATGCATTGACTTACTATTTCTATCAATGATAACCCAAATGGAGTCATGGCCTTTGGAAGTATGCGACAAATCCAAAATTAAATCCATTGTCACCCGCTCCCACTTTGAGGTAGGAATAGGGAGTCTCTGCATTAAATAAACTGGTTGTTGGTTCTTAAACTTAACCTACTGGAAGTTCAAATACCGAGAAATTTACTATATAGTGTCCCTCTTCATACCACTCTACCAATACAACTAACAAAAATCATAGTACATCTTAGATAAAACGGGGTGAACTAAATATATGGAGATGCGAGACTCATAAAAAATCAACCAAACCAAACCATCTACCCATGACACATAAACCCGACCATCATACCTCAGAACCCCATCCGAACCAATAGAAGCCTTGCTGGCCTCACTAGATAGTACTTGATCATGAAGAGTAATCAAATACCTATCCTCAAACCAACACTGCCAAATCTAATCTAGTTAAAAGATCGAGGTTCAACAAAGACAAAAACCTTTTGGAGTTTGTCAAGTCCAATTAACCAGCTGGTTAGACAAAGATCGAATGTCTAAGGCCAATATTTTCTTCAAAACTAGCAAGGCCTCTAAGCTACCTATACTGACCGCCTTCCGGCTCAAGGCATCCGCTACCATATTTGACTTTCCCGGATAGTATAAAAGGTAATATCATAGTCCATTAGAATCTTAATCCACCTATGCTACCTTGAATTGAGCTCTTGCTGGGTCATAATATACTAAAGACTACAATGGTTAGTATATATCTCACATGGAATTCCATATAGATAATTCCTCTAGATCTTGAGTTCAAATACCATCACTATCAATTCCAAGTTGTGAATTAGGTAGTTATGCTCATGAACCTTAAGATTCATCAATGGATACATAATAACTTGGCCCTGCTAAATCAGAACACACCCTAAACCAATGCTTGAAGCATCAGCATATACAGAGAAGCTCTGGACTTTCATTGATAAAGTCAAATTAGTGTTGAAGTCAACAAATCCTTAAGCCTCAAAAAACTTACCTCACACTTCGCGGACCTCTGAAAGGGAACATCCTTCTTAATCATTCTAGTCAGGGTGCAACTAACGATAAAAAATCTTCAACTAATCATCTATAGTAACCCACTAACCCAACAAAGCTCTGAATCTGAAAAGGAGACATCGGCCTCGACCAATTATGCACTACATAAATCTTTTCTAGGTCAACCCTAATCCTATTATTAGACATAACCTATCCTAGAAATGCTATGTATTCCAACTAAAACTCGAACTTAGAGAACTTGGAATAAAGCCAATGCTCTCTCAAGTTCTGGAGCATATTCCTCAAATGTTACTCTACTCTAATCTACGAGTATAAAAAAATGTCACTAATAAAAACGATCACGAACGAATCAAAATTAGTCTTGAACACCCTGTGCATCAAGTCTATAAATGTTGCAGGGGCATTGGTCAGCCCAAAAGACATGAATTGGAACTCATAATGTCCATATCGAGTCCTGAACTCTGTATTTCATATGTTCTATACCGAATCCTCAGTTATGGTATCCTAACCTCAAGTCAATATTATAAAACAATGCTTTCCCATGAATCTGGTCAAATAAATCATCAATCCTCGGTATAAACTACTTGTCTTTAATTGTCACCTTTTTAATATGCCGATATTTTATACACAATTACTCTAAACCATATTTATTCTTAACAAACAAAATTAGAGCAACCTATGGAGAAATACTCGGATGAATAAACCCTATATCTAGCAGATCTTGGAGCTAAACCTTCAGTACCCTCAACTCAGTAGGAGCATATGGTAAGGAGTAATTAAAATAGGCTTGGTGCCTAACTCTAACTCAATAGCAAAGTTAATATCCTATTTGATTGAGAGGAAAAGTAAGTTGGTTGAAAACACATCCAAAAACTCAAAAAAAATAGGCATAGACTCGAGAGTAAGAGTGTTAACTCGAACATTGTAAATGTAAGATAAATAAGATCGACATCCTCTCGCCACCAATCTCCTAGCTTGATGGTATGAGATGATACCTATTAGTATGCGGCTAATAGAACACTTCTAAAAAATTAAAGATACACTAGGAACGATTAAGGTAATGGTCTTGACAAAAAAATCCAAAATTGCATGGTGAGAAGATAACTATTCCATGCTCTGTATAATGTCAAAGTCTACCATAATAAGTCAGTCTAGGTGTCAAACTCTCCAACAGAAACAAAGAAAGACCTTAATACCCGATACACTATTAAAGAGTCTCCTACTAGGGTAGCAATGAATACAGACACATATAAAAGATCACTAGATGACCTCCAGCAAGGTGCAAAGTAGGATGAATCATAAGGAAAAATAGAACAAGGATCAAATAGGGATGAGTCCAATCTAGAACAAATGAAAATTATACCTTTAATTACAGTATCCAAGGCCTTCGCCTTCAGTCTACATGGTACAAAGCATGACAAGTGACCGCCACCTGACTGACCACTACCATAGCCACTGGCCCTTCCTTACTAGTCTCTACTAAGGGAACTACCACGTTGTGACCCACCTCTAGCTGATGGAAGCATTGACCTCAAAGTATAAGGAATGGTATGAAGTTTACCCATCTGGAGGAACTCTCTGGTGTAATTACCAACCACACCGCACTAAAAGTACGACCGTAACATCCTACTCTATCAAGAACCACAACCTGAACCCGACTGGCCACCATGATTTGAAGACCTATAACCTCTTAAACACTACCCCGAGGATGGTTCACTAAAACCCTGTGGAACCGTCTCTGAGATCTGAAAGGATGCCTGCACCGGCCTTTTAGACTAGCACTGAGAAGACTAATGCTAACAATAACCTTAGCCCCTTGAACGAGACCTACTAAACTACCATAATGTCTTAACCTCTTATTTCTGTGCTGATGCAACTCACCAAAAAGAGACTTCATGGTCTATGAATGGTCAACCACAATCTGAAAGGAACGACCATTAAAAACCAATAACACGACTACCTCCTGGAGCCTATCCCTTAAACCATAAGAAAATCAGCACACTCTTTCTTCTATGTAAGCATAAACTCGATAACTTACACAGATAGATGATGAAATATAGCCTCATACTTGGAAAATGACAATGATCCCTACTCAAGATATCTAAACTCCTATCTTAAATTATCCCTCTCTACTTGGAACACAAACTTTCTTATAAACACCTCATAGAATTCTGACCAAGTCAACTGGGTTGATCCAGCTGTTCTGCAAGTCATCAATGTTGGAGAATTTTAGAGTATGCAACACACTAGAAGGAGGGGTTGAATAGTGTGTAGGAATTTCAATTTTTTTTGCAGAATTTATGGTGCTATTAAGAAAGCTATAAATAAATCAACACAAGGATTTATAGTGGTTTGGCCTTGCCTACCTCCACTACCTATGTTCACCAACTTAGGCTTTTCACTAACACAATTCACTTTCTAGTTCAGTGAGAACTCTTACAACGTTTCTTGATTTT
>JBDJHY010855822.1:0-15020 GCA_039654485.1 Withania somnifera | reverse complement strand
CTAGTTAAAGGAAACAAATTCTACTCATAAATAAACCCTAGTGCTATAAACCCCATGAATCACATGCTTTCCTGATTAATTTCCTGCATAATTTCACAGCAAAGAGGATCGGATCCCACATGGTCAAACACAATTAATGGGGGAATCAATCCTAAGCTAGTTTTCATACTCAAAATTCAAGAAAGAGAGAATAAACTGCTAACCTTGAGTCAATATACAAGAACTTTAATCAACATGCAATTAGGTAAACTTACACAGCTATAAATGGTGGTGGTGGAGTTAATACCCAGATCGCACAATTATGGGAGGATTTTATGGGAGGGAGTCATTAGTAACTGAATAAAGCGATTTAAGTGACTTCAAACTATTTTTGAAACCCAAAGATTTAAAAAAAAATTATTGTTGAAGTGCATGATCTGTGCTATTAATTTCATAATCTGTGATTCACCTGAATAGCATAATTTTTTCATGAGCTTTTAATCGTGCATGCCAACGTAGAATCTTCAAGATAATTCTCTGCCTTTTGATGTAAATTATGTAAAGAAAAATACAAAATCCGTGATGTCGCAGACCTTGTTTGTGAATTGCAAATTTTACATCCGTATTGCAAAATTTTCCAACAAGCTCCCCTCTTTGGATGCAATTTATGTGTTCCACCTATACAATCCGTGTGTCGCAAATATGTTTCATGTGACTTGCAAATTTTGAGTCTACAAAAAAAAAGTAATGGTTTCTCATTCCCACTCCAATTTTCCTGCACACTCTATACACCATCAGACATATTATTAAAAACAAAATAGAATGAACTAAAAAAAATAATCATAACACCTAGGTTGCCTCCAAAGAAGCGCCTCATCTATCATCGTGGCATGACGTAGTACCCGATTCTTTGTCAAGCTTCATCAAAGTAGACCACCTCAATCATGGTCACACATTAATGCTTCAAAAAATACTACTTAATGTGGTTCCCATTTACTTTCAAGTGAATGGCCTCCCGTCTTTTCTTTGTATCTCAACTGCTCTACTTGGGTGGGCCTTGACCACTTTGAATGGCCCAGTCCATCTTGACTTCATCTTTCCAATGAACAGTCACACCCTTGATCTAAAAATAAAACATCATCTCTAGCTTAGATTTCTCTCTTAAGGATCTTATTATCATGCCATATCTTCATCCTCTCCTTGTAGTGAGACATGTTTTCATATACTCAAAGGCGAATCTCTTCCAACTCATGAAAATTATCAATTCAGTCTCTAAAAGAGTTGTCCCATTTCCTATTCAATTTCTTTAGGGCCTATAGAGCTTTATGTTATAATTCTACCGCGAGCTGGCAAGCCTTTCCAAACACAAGATGATATGGTGGCATCCCAATTGGTGACTTGTAGGTTTTCTGATAACCCCATAGAGTATCATCTAACTTTCACGCCTATTCGAAATGATCCACATTCACCATTTTGGCTAGGATCTCTTTAATATCATGATTCGAGACCTCAACTTGGCCACTATCCCATGGATGGAAAGTTGTGGTGATCATGTGCTTCACTCCATACTTTTCTAGAGACACTACAAACAACTGGTTGTAGAAGTAGTATCCCCTATCACTAATTATGACTTGGGGAGTTCCATACCTTGTAAAAATATTCCTCTTGAGAAATAGGGTGACACTTTTCACTTCATTATTCAGTAGTCCACTATCTCTACCGGTTTGGAAACATGGTCCACAACTACTAGGATGTATTTATTACCATAGGAGCTTATGAATGGTCCCATAAAGTCAATTCCCTAGTCATCAAAAAAACCCACTTTTACTATTTGCATCATAGGTATCTCATGCCTCCTTGTTATACCTCATTAATGTTGGCACAAATTACAAGACTTCACCAACTCATGGGCATTAGGGTGGAGTACTTTATGAATGCCTCAGTAATACCCAACCCAGAGTACTTAGTGAGCAGTTCTAATTCCCTTATGGTGTCCCCCAAATGTAGAGAAATGGTAAACCTCAAGTATTATTTTGGTAAACCTCAAGTATTATTTTGCATCTCACCTTTTCAGACACAATGATAGGTCGTATGATCCACACACTTCCTAAATAGATAGTGCTTATCCCTGTAGTATCACTTTGTATCATGTAAAAATCTTTCCCTATGGTGGGAGCTAAGACCATCAGGCATCACCCCATAAACAATGTAAATCTCCAAGTCCATTTACCATGGGATAACATCCTCCCTAAATCATCAACATATTTTAAATTGGGAACTGTTCTTTGATCTCCTAGGTATATCATTCTATTATGTTATACTCAAGGTGAGACAGATGATCCTCCAATTTATTCTCACACCCTTTCCAGTCTTTGACTTCAAAGTCAAATTCTTGATGTAGGAGTATCCATTTAATCATCCTCAGTTTTACCTCTTTCTTTGCTTTTAAATACCGGATGGGTGCATGATCTGTATGCACCACCTCTTTCATTCCTAGAAGATAGGCTCTAAACTATTGAAAACTAAAAACTACTGCCGGAAGCTCTTGCTCAGTTACCATATAATTCCTCTGGGTGTTCTTTAACGTTTTGCTTGAATAATAGATTGGGTGGAATAACTTTTGTCTTCTTTATCCAAGTACAACTCCCAATGCAAGCCCACTTGCACGAATGTTATTTCAAAGGGCTTGAATCAATCAAGAGCCACTATGATAGGTGCAATAGTTAGCTTCACTTTCATAGCATTGAAGGCGTTCATGAATTTATTGTTGAAAATGAACTTTGCATCTTTCTCTAGAAGCTTACATAAAGGCAAGGCCACCTTGGAAAAATCTTTAATAAATCGCCGGTAGAATCCGACATGGCCAAGGAAACTATTAATAACTTTGATGATTATTGGAGGTTGCAGGCTAGTAGTTACCTCAATCTTTGCTTTATCAACTTATAGCCTCTTTTCTAAGATTATGTTCTAATAATAATCCCCTCCTTCATCATGAAGTTTCATTTTATCCCAGTTCAATATAAGGTTATTCTCTACACATCTCTCTAGTACCATATGCAAATGCTGCAAGCATGACTCAAAAGAATCTCCAAAATCTAAGAAGTTATCCATGGACACCTCTATGGTATCCTCTGCCATTTTATAAAAATGTCTAGGATGCATCATTTATATATGGTAGGTGCGTTTCATAGCCCAAATGTCATCCTCCTAAAAGCAAAGTTACCATAGGAAAAAGTGCACTCAGTTTTTTTCGTTGTCCTCAAGCGTGATGGATATTTTATTGTACTTAGAGTAACCATCCATGAAATAGTATAATCAACACCCAACTAATTGGTCAAACATCTAATCCATGAATCGTAGTGTAAAATAATCTTTTTCCATGCTTGCATTTAACTTCTGGTAGCCCATCTACACCCTCCGTCCTGTAACTGGTCTCAAAGGGGCCAATTCTTCCTTATCATTCAAAACCATTGTCATACCTCTTTTATTCAGGATATATTGTACTAGGCTTATCCTCATGCTATTTGAAATGGGGTAAACCACTCATGTATCTAGTCAATTGATAATTTCCTTTTTCACCACTTCCTGAATTGGCTCATTTATACTGCATGATGCTCAACATTAGTCTTGTTGTCAAGACTCTAAAAGAAATTTATATGTATAAATGGTTGTTGGAATGCCAATGATGATGGCCATGGTCCATCCAATTGCCTTCATAAATCTTCTCAACACAAAAGTGACAACTTCAATTTTCCCTCTATTCAGATCTACCTCAACAATAACTGGCAGTGTACTATTGTTCCCTAAGAATACATACTAGAGGTGCATATGTAGAGCCTTAATCATAAGATGATGTGGCTCTTCTATAGATAGCTTGATTGGATGAGGAGTCTGATTCTTGAGATCAAGATCCAACTTGGTTAGTTTATTTGAATAAGTTCCCAATCTATGTAAAAATGCAACCAATTTATATAATTCATCAATTCATCATCGTTGTTATCTAAATATACAATAACCAATGAATCTCCATAACTCTTAGATTCACTAACCCTTGCAACTTCTTAATCAACAATATTAATAATCTACAGAAACTTCCAATCATGGTGTTGCTTAATCTTTCTACATACATTGAAAATAAATACTTCATCATTGACTCTAAAACTTATTTCACCTTGCTCAGCATCCACTAGATCCCTTCCAGTGGAAAAAAATGGTGTCCCAAGAATGTTAGGGACATTAATATCTTCCTTAAGATCCAGGATCACAAAGTTCACTAGGAATATAAACTTTCCCAAACTCACTAATATATTTTATAGAATACCATTCGACCTTTTATGGACCGGTTGTCCATTTGTAATCTCATAGTAGTGCATCATAGCTTATGAAATCCTCAATCTCTGAAAGACGGCTAGTCACATCTATTTTATATTGGCACCCAAAAAACACAAGGCAGAGAGAAGTTATAAACCCTAATCATATATGTAATGGTGAACTCCCCCAGATCCTCCTTTGTATTGATAGAGGAGTGATACATAATAGAACTGCATTAATAGGAGACTTCAATAGTCTCAATATCTAAGATCCTCTTCTTGGTGAGAAATCCTTCATAAAATTAGCGTGTCTAGGCATTCGGAGAAATGCATCCACCAAATGAATGTTAATGGAAATGGATTTGAACAATAATATGAATTTCTAAAACTTTCTACCCCCCTCTTTGTTTTTCTATCTCAAAGGGAAATAGATGTTTGACCTTGGGCAAAGGTTTGGGAGATGAAGCCTTCTCTCCTACTTCACACTTGTCTCCCCTACCTTATTTCCTTTTAAATTTGGTGTAACTTTCTTCTTCTCATCCACTACTGGGTCAACTATAAAAATCTATAGGCTTCATAGACCTCTGGTATCCTCATTGGCTCAACAACATATGGAGGAAATTCTTCAGTTACCATTTTATCCTCAGTACTCCCTGAAAGAATTTTCCCACTAGGAATAGTGCTATATGAGTAGTGAGTGTCACTCCCTCTTGGGTTTACAGTATAGATGGAAGACCACCTTTCTTCTTAGGGTTCATTTTTACTGAGAGTTGTCCCAATTGAGTTTCTAATTGCTTTATAATAGCTATGTGGGAAGCAACCATTTGACTCATATGGTATATGTCACTCTTCACACCTCTAACATCTTTGTCAGTGCCATTCAAATTATCCAAGATTCTTGCCAACATATTCTATACTTTATATTTTGAAGAATCCCTAGAATCATTCATCTTTGCTCTCTCGTTGGGTGGAATATAATGATGATCATAGCTTTTTTTTCAATATATGCATCTAGCCTCTTTGATATGTCTATTGATCTAGTTACTATTCCAACCAGAACCCAATCCTTGATTAGCCAAAAATAAAACTTCTTCATCTTACATGTCCTGTAATTGAGCCTCTTCAAGTTTTGGGTAGACTTTACACTCCACAACTTGCAACGCTTTCATTCTAGTACCCATTACATGTTGTTAAGAAAATCAATTTGTATGGATATTTTTCCATGTACTCGTATCTTTCCTTATCTTTTTTGACTATTGGAAACACTCAAAGATGAGAAGGGAGAGCCATTCACCAACTTGGCATCCCGAATGTACCATGTTCAATTAATCTTGGCATGTTGTTCAATGCATGCAATAGCCACAGGAAAGGTCACATTGATAGTTGATCTGCCATAATCCGTGTTTTCCTCTAATTTACTTAGAGAATTTAGAGCTCCATAAAAGGTCTGCAGGAGCACAACATCTAGCAGGTAATGGTTGGGACACTTTTCAACAACTTTTTGAAGTAAGTCCTGTGCAGTGCCTCCTGTGGAGTTTTTAGAAAGTTTTGATGGTGTCTCTCAACTTAAACATACAAGATAGATGGAAAAATATTTATATAAATACATCTATCAACTCTCCGCATGACGTGATAGAGCTGGGTGGAAACTCACTTAGCCAAATAGTATCCTCTCCAATAAGTGATAAGGGAAAGAGTCACGTTTGAACCGACTGTTCACTGATGTTAGCAATACTGAATGGAGAACATACATCATTAAGATTCTTTTGATGTTCATTTGTATCTTTATGGGCCTATCTACCAAACATCCTCTTCATCTGCAGCATGTGTAGCATAGTATGTGTAACATGAAATACATAATTCTATTCAGCAGGGGGAAGTCTAATTGCACCGGATGCATCCACATTTATCTTTTCTTGTTCCTCTAGGTTATTATTCATTCTCTCAATCTTGTTGAGATTTGGTTCACACCCTCAGCCAAATTATCATTTAGAGGCTTCTAAGCATTGTCACCTACAACCAGGCACATATAGAAAACACATAAAATTCAAACCGGTAAGTATAACTAAGTGAAAAAAATCACAAGAAAAGTAAATTTAACAATTATTTCCCCGCCAAAGACACCATTTTTTTACAACACTCAACCACACCCTTAAAGGTATAGCGGTTGCTGTCAATAAATCCTCAAAGAGATAAAGTAAACCAATTTTAGTGATAGGGATAACTAAAGTGTGTATGTACAACTTATTGAAATGAAAAGTCAATGGAAGGAAATATTGGAAAAATAAAGATTTAACAAATGAGAATTAAAGTTAAACAACTCAGAGATATTATTCAACTATTTATCATAATTTAACAAGAAAGATACTATGGGTATTCAATATTCAAGAGTGAATGGGCATGGGCATAACCTTGATTACTAATTGATAATTAGTTATGTGGTAGGTCATCACTTTTATCACTTATTGTTACATCAACTAATAAATAGAAGTTTGAATTTGTGGTCAGACATCTAATATGCTTCTTATTTAACCAACCCTAGGTTACAACTATCAACTTCTATTACTAGCAAGGATATTAGATGATTGAAAACCAAATTGTTCTTAACTTATTTCTTCAATTCCATATACAATGATCAAGCCATAAGGAAAATCTAAGTAAATGGAGTTTGCAACCTCCAAATGCTATAAAAGACATAGAAAAAACATAGAAAAAACATTAATCCAACATAACTAATAATTATAACTAGTAATTTATCATGACCCATGCATCCGTTAAAACCCACAAATACATACCACAAGCCAAATTAAATTATCCAATCATATAATATAGAAAGAAGGAAAATATATTAAAATGGCTGCTACTTGAACATTCAATAGATACATCGTGTAGGTTTCACCAATGTAAGTACAAAGTATCAAGAATCAAAATATAGTAAAAGGCTAAACACCCTAGCTTATTCTTATGAATTATAATGTTTAAACACTTAGATGTATCGTATAACAACTGATGGTTCAAGATATGTGAATTTCCTCCTTTTATATTAGGCCCAATATTAGCTTAAGATTGAAATCAAAGTATAAAGAGAGACATTAGCCACATCGTGAACACAATCCAGGATGCACAGAATTATTAGAGTCTGTCTCATTCCTATTTTGTGATGTGCAGAATATGCCATTTTAGTAAAATTCATTAGTTTTACTTGAAGAAAATGCATTGGGATATTGGAATGCATACAATATGTGGGATGCACACTTTTAGAATTTTGTAGTGCATTTCTCACTCAAATCCCATGTTTTTTGGAGACTTCTGCACTGGCTTTGTATGTTCAGTGATGCATGAGATAGATATGCAATGCTCTTTTGCCAATTATGTGATGCCCATTTCCTACATCCTTTAACGTTTTCTTCTTTGTGCTCCATTTTCTAAGGTGTTTGCTCGTTTATTTCTTCATCCACCACTCAAACAGTACATATTGTATTTTCTCAAAAATAACAAATAAAATGTATCATAATGCAATCAAAATAACATTAATGGATAATGGTTCTATCTCAAAATAGGTATCAATGAGTGGAAAATAGCCATTTTTATAGATACTTGAGCAAACCATATCCTCTTTAGGAGAAAACCTGCACGTTTATCTTGTCAACTACACTCTTTAATTGATACAATGCTAGATTTATGTCTTCGAATTCCTCTACCTCAACCTCTAGTGAAGAAGCTAAATCATTCTTTTTAACTAAACCTCTATCATCTGTCTCAGTCAAACGAACACCCAACTGAGCAAGACAGGGCATTTTCCTAAGTATCTCTTTCTTTCTATCTTCATCATGACCTATATTCCTATATATAATCTAATAAGAGCATATGCTAAAACATTAGCCTTTCCCGTATGTAAAGCATAACCATATCATAATCCTTTAAGAGCTCAAGAAATCTTTTCAGATGCAGATTTATCTCTTTTTTACTGAATACATAGTTCAAGCTCTTGTGATATGTGAAGACATCTACATGAATACCATAAAGGTAGTGCCTCCAAATCTTCAAGGAAAATAATTATGGCCTACTCAAGGTCATGAGTTGGCTATTTCTTCTCATGCATTTGAGTTGTTTAGAGGCATAATTAACGACCTTTCTATTCTGTGTAAGAACACATTCGAGTGTGACTTTTGGGAGGTACTATAATAGATAAAAAAATTATTGGTACCATTTGGCAGGTTCAACACTAAAGCAAAAGTCAAACAAGCTTTGAAATCTTTGAAGATTTTCTAACAACTATCTGACCCCTGAAACTTAACTTTCTTTTGAGTCAGTCTAGTCAAAGGTACATCAATAGAGGAAAATCCTTTGAAAAACATTCTACAATAATCGACTAAGCCCCAAAACCTCCACATATGAAAAAGAGAGGTGGGTCAAGGATAGTTTTTCACTACCGTAGTTTTCTAAGCATCAACCTAAATACCATCACTAAAATAACATGTCCGACGAAATTAAAAGATTTCAATAATAATTCACAGTTATAAAACATTCCATAAAATTATTAGTGAATAAGGGTCTTCAATACTATTCTCAAGTGGCTTGCATGCTCCTTCTTAGTTCTATACTAAACAACAATATCAATTCTAAATATTATAAAAAATATATCAAGGAAAGGATTTAACACTTTATTCATTAAATCAATAAAGGCCCTAGAACATATGCTAATCTAAAAGATATAACAACAAGCTCGAAATAACCATGCTGAGTCCTCAAGGCAATCTTAGGAATGTCACACTCCTGAAGTTTGAGCTGATGATAACAAGATTTTAGGTTAGTGTTTGAGAAATGACTAACTCCCTAAAGTTTTTCAAACAGGTCATCAATCCTAGGGATGAGATTCTTGTTCTTAAATGTAAACTTATTAAACTATGTATTATTGGTGCACATGCCAAGAGAACCATCCTTCTCACTAACAAAGAGAATCAGAGCACCCTAAGGTGATACACTACATCTAATAAATCCTTTATCAAGAAGCTCTTTCAATTTCTCTTCCAACTCCTTTAGATTTTATGGTTTCACTCTATATGAAGGGATGGAAATAGGTTGTGTATTAGGAAAGAGATATATTTCAAAGTTAATTTCCTATATGGAGGGACTCTAAGTAGACTTTAGGAAAACTAGTTGGACACTATTTTACTACAAGGATTTACTGAAGATTGATACTCACAAATTCAGAATACTTACTTCTAACTATATGCTATATGTAACCTTAAGAAATCAATTTTCCATAGTGACTCTTAGCCACTTACTAACTACCTAACATGTCTAAGGCTGCCTTATTTGGAAATTAAAACTTGACTACTCTACCTTTACAATAGACTTATGCATAACATTAGTGCAACTAGTCCATGCTTAGAATGACATCAAATTCTAACATATCGGGTTCTACTAGATCAATTACAATAATCTTATGGAGGAAAGATATTGGACAGTTGTGGTAAAATCATCTTACAGCTATATAGTCAATGACTATATTGAGACTGAGAAAGGTTCTTTAATTTTTTTTTCAAGGATGAATTAAAATTTAGATGCAACATAAGGAGTAATAAAGGAAATTCAACCCCAGATCAAGTAAGGAATAAACATCAATAGAATTAGCGTGTGACATACCAGTCAAAATATCTAGAGACCCTTACTGATCTTAACGGGTTCAAAGTCAACAAACTCTATTATGATGTTGGGTGCCTAAAGTATGGAGGTAGCTCCTTTCTAAACCCTACAGTCTTCTAGAGGAGTTATCGGTGTAGACTGAGAATTTTGAGCTTTATTTCCTCCACTTCTTTGCCTAACATTAAGGCAATACCTTAATACATGACCTAGATGGCCACATCCAAAATAACAACTTTTTTAAAAAATAGAATCACTTGAGTGTTGTTATCCACACTTATCATAGAGGGGAATGGAATAACTCCTGAAAATACTCCCTTGGGTCCATGAAGTTGCTGGTCTGAATATTATCATTCCAAGTCCTGGGGGTGGTGCATTAGTTGAAGACTAGATAGGCCTAGATGATAATTTGTGAAATAACCCTTTGTTACTCAATTTCTGCTAGCCTTACTTGTACGGGGATGAATTCATCCTCTTACTATAGTACTCCTCTATATCTTTCACTATACCCTTCTCAACACTCTTCAAACAAAGCATCATCCTAGAGATGTCAAGGCTCAGGATTGACAATTCATCATTGCATTCTCTCCTTACTAACTTTCTATAGCTTGGTACAAATTATTTATTCTATATCTCATATCAGTGGCCATATCAAGAGCATATTTGGAAAATTAATATGAACTTTAAACCATGTTCTTTCACTGACATGGATTTCTAATAAAAAAATATTGAACTTGTTTGCCTTTTTTTCTCTCAACTCAAGGAGAAATAAATGATGAAGAAATGCATTCTAAAAATCATCAAACTCTGCATGAGAAACATTTATACCTCTAATATAGTAACTTGTTTGGTCATTATCTTACTTTATGCTTTTTTCCATGTGTGGATCATCTTATTGTTGCCCAAGTCATTTGAATTTCTAAGACTGACAGTTTGGTGCCCTGATAGATCATCTGTGCTTTACCTCAGTTTCCCTATTTTGAAATTTTAGTTTTGAAATGGTGGAACTCGAGAGTTAAATTATAGTAAATATACTCAAAATTGAATTCTAAAACTTCCAATTATCTCCAAAATGTCGACTTTGGTCAACATAGACCTTGATTTTATGTCCCGGGGTTTTCCTTTTGAGTTCAGACTATTGTGGAAATTTTGTTCAACCAAAGCTCATTTTGGAGTTTGGGTGGTCTCTTGGTGTTTAGAGTATCGGATCAGAACTCCAATGATTCCATCAACTCTAGAATGGTGATTCTGGGCTGGTAGGGTTGTTTGTTCATTTCCCAAGGTGTCCAAGCTCATTTTGATTTGGTTTGTCAAAGTTTGGAAAATTTCCTCTTTTGGTTGTTTGTTGTATTGGGGTTTTATTCATGCAAACAACCTCTGATTGCCTTTTCGATGATTCCTTTAGGTCAAAAATGTCATTTCAATATTTTATGCATATCTATTTATTGAAATCCTTGCCAAATTCAATTATGAATCCCTGTTAAGAGTTTGGAAATATTGCAGAAAAATAGCAGGCAGTTATATTAATGACATATTTTATTTTACACGATCGCGTGGTATGAGTTGAGATCGCGTAGGTCAGGGGTGTTGTTCAATGTGATTGTGGATATTTTAGATATGATCACTTCCCTCTAATTAATCTGTTCATCACGATCGTGATGCACACTTATGTGATCGCGATGAGAGAAGACTAGCCAAAGGAAGGAAATGGTTTTATCTTCTTTTTTAGGAAGTATTCCAAAAAAAGGAGAAGTATATTGGCTTCGCAATTGTGGGACTTCTTGATGCGATCGCGATATAGAGTTCCTGCAGTTATATAAAGCAGTTTCTAGCTTTTTCAAAAATATTTCACCCCATTTTATACTCCCTAGTTAAGAGCCTGTAGAGATGTTTTAGAGTATTTTGGGCTGGGTATTATGGCTAGGAGTTGCTTGGGGTGGTGTGTCGCCACTGATCAAGTTTCCTCTGGGTAAATTTTGTTTCCTCGCCCTATTTAGCATTTGTTTAGTACTTTGTTTCCCTTACTTTGCTAGCCAATTTCCCTTTGTTTACTTTTAATTTTAGCCTCAATTGTGTATCACGCGATCGCCAAGTTTTTCTGTAAGCGTTGGTACCCTTGGTATATTTTTTAGGACTGTGTCCCCACAGGCCCTCTTTAGTTCTGCTTCTAACCCAAGTTGCTTTATTCAATATGGGTATTGGTCTTCTTGTATTAACCCATGTATCCTTAATTTGGTAGTTCTTAGTTGTGTTGGGTGATTTTAGAGCTATTCGAGTTGTGTGATCGACTTGCAGGATCTTTTCACCGACATCCATGTAGGCTAGGTTTTCTTTTATTTTTGACTGAGTGCTTGTTAGTTTCTAGTTAAGCTTTATTTTTTCTTGTTTACCTTTTGGGGCTCATGCGGGGGCTCATTATTTGTTGTAGGCTACGGTTAGTGTTCCTGACTTGTTGGAGTGACCATATGGTTGCATTGCAGGTACAAGATTATTTGATAGTTATTTAGCCGAGTTCTGTGCTTAGTGGTGGATTTTAGACTTTGTAGACTTTGAGTTCATTCCCTTTTGCTTGATTCACTTGCATTTATGCATTTTACATTTTAGGGGTTGGTGATTGAGCACGGGCGTGTCCCGTGGTTGTGTTAGCTTTATATTCGTAGGTTAACTAATTAAAACTGGTAGTTTTTTTTGTCCTAACCACTAATGAAACAATAATTTTTTTTGTACTTATACATATTACCATGACCACCTTGTTGTATTGAGCTACTTTTGGATATGAAAGGAAAATGGGGTTTTCAAGTGTCACAAGTGATACACATATCATTACCCATATTGACACTAGTGGCACTGAGAACCCTATCATATTTATTTCTCTTATTATCAATGTTGTTGTGCTGCGATCATGAATATGTATATTATTGATTTAGGTGGTACGACTAGTGTTATCATGGCTTTGACCCTTTTTTCGATCTAGAGGCGCAGTCGTCTGGGGCATAGACCCTGAGTATGGAACGGATGATGCACCAACCTCTAATATGGGTACTGATGAGGTATTTTCCTGTACTAGAGTTTGAAGCGCAATTCTGCAAGGCAAAGACCCCGAGTATGGCATATGCGAGGCACATACCCTATACTGGATTTAGAGGCATGATCCTCCGAGGCTTAGACCCTGAGTTTGCACTTTATGGGTGGAGTCCCCCGATATTTGGAATATTTAGGGCAGAGTCCCCTGATATTGGAACTTTTAGGGAAGAGTCCCCTGGTATTGGTACTTTTGGGACGGAATCCCCCGGTAATGGAACTTTTGGTACGAAGTCCCCCGATATTGGCACTTTTGGGGCAAAGTCCCCCAGTATTGGCACTTTTAGGGAGAGTCCGCTAACATTGGCACTTTTGAGGCAAAGTCCTCGGTATTAGATCCTTTGGGGGTGGATTGCCCCATTTTTAGTACTTTTAGGGCGGTGTCCCTAGTATTAGCACTTTTAGGGTAGAGTTACTCGGTATGATATAGCACAATTCAGGTTTACTTCCAAGCACCCCATAGATTCATTCTTACGTCTTTACTTAAGGGGGAGTCATGGTGAGTTTGTTTGTGTTGTATGTATCCACTGTTACAATGCGACACCCTTAGATTTTTCCTGTGAATGGCTTTATATTATTTTTTTCCATTAGTTTTACGTCTTCCACTTGTTAGTTGAGTAAGATGGATACCAAGTACGCTTCTATGGGCTCGTCACCTATGTTCTTTACTTTTATTCACTTTCTATTATTCTGCTTTATTTTGTTGTAATTTTTTTCTTTCTTTTCTTCTACCTGTTTTACTTACTCGCTATTCTTCCTTGTATTTGATTTAATCTAGGTCAGCCGATGATGACTACTGGGTACCTTTAGTTTTGGTACTCATGTTTCACTTTTATACCATTTTCGTAGTGCAGAAACTAACGCGGTCCTTCAAAGGAGACGTGATCGTGCTGAGTAGAGGAATAGGTAATTTCAGAGATCAAGTCAAGCTCTAGCTTTCGGGATGGGCCTAGTGTCCATTGCATGGGATCCTATCTTTACTTGTTCAGGGCAGACCAATTTATATTTACCTTTCGTCGGAACAGTTGTATATATTACCTTTTGGATACTCTAATGTAATTAGCTCCTTTTTATCACAATCACCAGTTTGGTAGGTGTTGTACTTGTCTTGCCATTATATATATATTTTTTATCTTACTCCTTATTGCTTTATTATTGTTGGTCATTTGTTATCGGCCCATTGCTTTTCTCTCTAAGCCGAGGGATTAGCACTTATCTACTAGAAGGTGGTCCACGCCTTCTCGATCTGGGTTTTTGATTATGAAAAAGTGGTATCAAAGCTTAGTTTCACTGGTTTATATGACAATGGAGCAAGTACGGTAGAATCCTATCCTATATTCGGGAGGCCAAAGGGTACTATAGGAACAAACTCTGTTTCTTGACTCTCATCATGTGTGGTACTTGTGTTGGTTATTGGATGTGTTTGATTGGCTTCTTTCTTTTCATATGGTGAGTAAAATTCCATTTATAGGTTCTGGCGGAAATTATTCTTATGCTGGTGATGATGGAGCGATTATATCCAGCAGAGGACTTTTTTGGTACGGAACTACATAGTTATATATTTGACAGGATGGTTAGATATGCCCCCATATTTCTTTCTACTAAGCAGGATTGGGTGTGTAGTTACATTAGAGGGTTAGTGTTTCCACTTCGCACAGTGTCAAAATATTTTGTAGCTGCAGTATTTACTTTGGGTGTGGTCGTGAGTCTAGTGTTGGCTTTAGAGAAAGTATTTCATAAGATTTTTGGAGGTGGAGATCTAGAAGTCCTCCAGCAGCCAAAGGTGATTGGTTCCCAGAGAGTAGGTGCATAAGGCCATAAGGGACCTTTCGATCGCCCTACCCGAGTGTAAGGTTAGGGGTTTTTATGTTTGTAGGAAGGTTAGGCACCATGGTAGGGATTCCCCTAATAATATGCAGAGTTAGCCGCAGAGGACTTACCCCCACCTCCCCATAGGGTTAGATATCTAGGGTAAAGTATCCAGGGGCATGTCAGACCTATAGC
>JBDJHY010855714.1:0-15020 GCA_039654485.1 Withania somnifera | reverse complement strand
GACCTGTCATAACCCGATCTCTCAGATCATGAGGGCACCTACTATACCAACAGTAGGAGAACTAATCTAGTAGTTCGAAGCAGAAGCGGAGGACTATTATATCAAATGCGTAAAACACAAGTTCAATAAAAAGTATATGTATGAATAAAGCAAAAGTAATAGAGAATAAAAAATAAATGCCCAAAATCGGTATCAGCGTAATACGAACCACTAAGTACAGAAAAAGGAATCAAAATATCTAATACACATGTATATCCAAAAATACATGGAGATCAAAAGAAATACTAATGAGAAATGGGAAAAGCCGGACCCAAGTTCACCCCGAATCTCAGAAAATCAATATAGTCCGCATGAACAACGATTTGTACTCAAGGTCGGGCACCTGTATTCAGATCTACACATAGGAAAGTGTAGTATGAGTGCAAGCTGCTGAAGCAACCCATACCCAATAGGCTTCGAGGGCCCACTAGGCACATAACAATAATAAAAACAGTAAATAACAAAATACAATAAATATGGTAATAAAAGAAAATAGTGCACCATAGAATTAGCTACTCAAATAGGGATTAAGCAATAAGTAGAACATGTATCGCTAGCTAATCACATAACAGGAATTCAGGCAATGAAGGAAAACATACCCGAATTCCATGCAACAGTATATGTAAATAATAATAACAATAAACAGGAGTCAAAAGAAGACAGGAAAAGAACATGGACGGTATACCGGTAACCTCAAGTATAATGAAAAACTGATAAGAAAGTACCACTCACAATAACCAATATAAGAAGTAAGTCTCAGAAGTATATTACCGTAAATAAGTAGTAAAGAAACAATATAATAAATAATTTAAACACAGAAGTCATGGAAACCGTAAGCCTTACATCTTAGCCAGGGTACGCTGAAGAAGACAAGTGTAGAAAAGTAAATAAAAACACATTAAGTAACCAGTCCTGTGTAAGTTTCTCCTCCGGTACCCGTTGGTCCAGCAGGTAGAATCCATGGAAGGCTACCCTAAGTATTCCCAGCATCTCTCTCCTCCATCCTATACCCCCTCCATATCTCCTGAAAGCCCAGAGGCAAGGTCCATAGAGGTATGCTCACCACGTACAATCTCTAACATCATCATAACCTCATATCCTAAATCAGAGAGCCTCAAGGGTCTCAAAGTCTAACATTTCATGCCTCCTATGAATAATATCATCAACCAGTACACAGCAAGTCATGGGGTACAACATCTCAATCTATCGGTATCACCAATATCCTCAATAAATTGGGTATCATCAAGTATCCACAACTAGTAAGTGTGATAAGTGTTAAAAAATTGTACTCACTGCCGTACGACGACAAACTCAAGTGCCAGCAGCTGTACTTATTGCCAAGTAGAGTCGGTAGCTAGTTCCAATATTTATTAGTCAAATGATATTTCTCGGTGCCTGAATGTAAAACCTGGGCTAAAATAAGTAAAATAGTATTACCTAGTGCTCGACACAATGCCAAGTCTAAAATAGTTGAATGGTTATTTCTCATATGATTAGTAGAATAGTACAATTTATTAGTTATTATCCTTAATGATTATTATTACTAAAACCAGTCTCTAGCCATCATGGCTTAATGTTTAGGTGGTGATACTGGCCCTGCCCCAATATACTCTCATCAGAGCCAAAGGCTCAACCTCTCATGCCATAATGTACAACATAACAACAGGAATATATTATGATCATGTAATAACAACACCTATGCCCTGCATAAGTATCACTAGACAACTCATAAGTCAAAAACACCATATAAATTCAGTATGCCAAAGTATATATCAACAAGGGAACAAATGAAAGAATGATAAGGGATCACTATAACCACCCAGTTACCGAATCCATGGATGTTATTAAAGCTATAAGCCTAGAGATAGCCCATGGATTCTATGTGTCATCCGATGATTTAGCTCTGCAAGCTTAGGAATATTACTCCAATTGATATCAAACGATCTCTAAATGCTTTGAAACTTGCATTAAAGTATTTCATATGTCAATACGAGTCTAATTGTATATTTATGATAAGTTACAAATTGGGCCTAAATTGGTCCTGTAGGGCTCGCTTGTCAGAACTAAAATAAAATTCTCCACAGGGTCCTAACGTTACTACGAATATGTTTTCTAAAATTAAGCATAATTCGAGTGTGGGAAGGGCTCTGAATCATCCCGGAGATATTTGACTATAATGGGGTCAAAGATGCAATCTTTATAGGATTAAACATTGGACATTAGATGTATTAACGATACTAGAAGAAAAATATAATCAGGGAATAAAGGATTAAGCAATAATGTATGGATTATGACATAAGTTCATGAACTTCATAAATTGGGGCCATTAATAGAGGAGACTAAGGATTTCAAAAATAAAACAAAGAAGAAAATTAGCCAAATCGCATAAAAGTCGAAGGGAAACACTTAGGGATTTTCCTTAGCCTTGAATTGATGTTTGAAAGAAGTTTTTTACACAGGAATGGGTTAAAACGTAATATTTTTGTAGAAATTAAAGTTGGGGTTCATGTAGGGATTTATATAACTGATAGGGATTTATTATATCGCGATTTCATGAATTTCCTGTGCGATTGCACAAAGTACTTGAATAAAGCACCCCGATCACGTGAAATTCCTACGCGATCGCGTAGGATGTTAGGTAACAATGAATGGAAATCACTTAATTTTCCTATGAGATTGTGTAGAGTACTACTTGTTGAATTGGAATCGTGTAGATTGTCTCCGTGGTCATAATGAAGGATCCATCTGCACCAGTTTTAGATTTTGACAGCAAAAAATAGGAGAAAAAACACCCCAAATCGCCAATCAAATTGTGTTTGGAGTCCAATTTATGCAAACAAACTATGCACGCATACCCAAAATGACAAGCTAGACTCTACAGCACTTATGAAATTGAAATCTGATGTCATTTCGGTAAAATATTGACCAAGTCAACATCCTAAGCTAAAATTCATGAAATTTCCACCAACACCTCGAAAAGGCAACAACAAGCACGGGAAACGAATCAATAGCTCCACTAGCCTAAAATAATCATTTTGGAGCTGATGGAAGCATGAAAATTTTGATCTGACACTTCTAATACTAAAATACCACTCAAGCTCTAACTTACGCCTTAAGCTTAACTAAAATTCACAAATGAGGACAAATTGCAAATGAAAACTCTAAAACACTAACTTAAGTTTAATATTAACTTTATTTGGCATTTTGAAGCTAACAAAACTGTTAGAATTTAATTCCTAGCTTGTTTTGAAGAAAAGCTGACTTTGATCAATGAGTACTTAGTTTTAGGCTCTAAAACAAGCAATTTGAGATATTTCTCAATCGACCTGCCAGCGTTTTGAACTATTCATCCCAACTAGTCATAAATAACTTGGGTCAACTAGTGAAATACTCTAGAATACAAAATATTATGTATTTATCATAAATTACCATGAGGGTAATTACATTGACCCCAATTAAGACACAATTTTCTTACTATGTTTGAAATTTGAGATAAGACTTATGCTTTTCAGTTTATTATGGTATCTTGAGTGATTGCACAGATTTTAAAGACTTACTATATGACTTCTAGCATTCCTCAGGATTATATTTATGGATTTATAATTATCATGATTTTATACATACACTCCCATACTAGTATATTCAAATACTGACCCCTTTAGCGGCTGCGTCCTTTCATTACTTTGTAGAGATAGGTCTTATCCCTCATCTATGTAGATAGTAACAATTGGTTTTTAAATAGGTTGGTGCATCCCTATAGAATCAGGGACTGAAGTTGTTATTTTTTATGTCATGTCATATTACAGTCTTACATTTTATAAAGCTGATCGCGGGTTTGGCATAATATTTTGCACTAGTCATAGTAGAGGTTCAGACATGTATGTTTCGTATATTGTCAATCTTTGGATTTTTATTCTCTAATTATTCGTTGTTGATTAGACTCTCACGAACTTATGAGATTTCTTATTATCTTTTTTTATTATATTGAGTATAGTTTCTGATGTATGTTTGTTATAATCAGGTGTATGCGCCAAGATCTTGCTTAGGCCCATTTGTTATTCTTGAGCGAAGTGTTATGTCCAAGGGTAGTCTTGAGGAATGTCAAACTTTATATTGAAGCACAAGGTTCAAGTGTCCTAGGGATGTTTGAGACAGTGTCTAGTAGAGTCTTACTTATGGGTTGTGCACCACACTTATAATCACGAGGCTAGATGGAATTTAATAAAAGTTTCCTTCTTTAATTTTCTAAATCATGCAATAGAGTAGTCCCTTAAGAAATATATATAGATTCATGTGCTGCTTAAAACCTTAAGAAACGACTCATCTTTAATGTATTATCAATATAGAAAAGCTTAATCTTTATCTATGCAAAGATCAGATAGAGCCATCAAAAAGCATACATAGATATCCTTAGAGGAGCTCAGTCATGTATTTAAGTTTATTATTTTAAAAGACTATACTCTTGTTAGCGTATATCATGTGATTGAGACAAAGAATGATATGTTCTCAAACCCCTTTTGTGAGATTAGTATATATGCGAATTCTAAGTGTGTGTATGTAGGGGGGGGGTATATCTTAAGGTGTTTGGGTAGTTTGTTAGTTGGAGATGTTAGTAGAAAAAGCCTTAGGTGTAGAACGATCCTAGAGCCAGAAATAGGAAGTCATAAGTATGGAGATCCAAAGTAGGCATAGTGATGACATAGGTATGTAGCTAAAGTCATGTATTTATTAAGTGAGTTATGGGATGGTAAGTTCTTAAGTGTTGAATAAAGATTAGATTTAGATAGTAAGTACGTGTGTGGGCTTGGACTCAATAGAGTAGGTGATTGAGGTGGACTGTCTTTTTGTTGATTCTCACAGGGCTATTACTATTAGCAGGGGATTTAATGGTTATAATTTGTAGTAATGATGAGGAGTTATATCTTATTCGTGTTTAGTTTTTAATGATAATAATAAACTATAGATGATTATTTTGGTGTTTAATAGATGATTATTAAGCTAGAAAAAGTGTTGACCTTTCTGTGGAAACCTTAAAAGAAAGAGGAAAGCTTAAGAGTTATTATAGAGAGAATTCCTAGAAAGAATCTAAGTATAAATGGTTGTAGTTCTAAAAGCAAAGGTTTGGTGATCAGATGTATAGTGAGTACCTTACCTTGTAGAGTGGTTAGTTGTAGCTCATCTATGAGAGGAAGTCCCCATACTTACATTTTTTATCTTTTGTCCTAAGGCGGAGATGTTAAGATGAAGATCTAGTCAAGTCTTGTGGTCCTGATAGTAAACAGTCACTATGTAGAGCTATAATTAAATGATGACCCGTACATACCCCTATTTGTATTTTTTTGTACTTTAGTTAGAGATGAAAGTTCGTTCCATGCTCTTGTTCATGTATCTTATGAAGATTTACATTTACGCCTAGTCTCTAGAATGAGAAGCAATCATTTTAAACCACATGACATTCTTGATCATGATGCTGATATCCATTCATCTTATAATGTCAATTATATAGTTTCATGTGTAATTCATAAATCTAGCTTACTTTTGTATTTCAACTCTTCATTCTATCTCATGACTTTGATTTTTTAAATCCTAGCTTGAGTGTCAAGAGTGTAGTAATGATTTATCAATTTCCGATAGTGAGGTCCAGTTCAGAATCTATTCATGAGTTCCAAAGTAATATTTTGATCTATAACTTTTATAGTTTATGCTCATATCCTGTTTCCTTTCAATGATACCATGCATGAGTTTTTAGATGGTAGTGGAAGAATACTAGTAAAAGCTAACATGGAAGGGAGTATATGCTCATTTAGTAGTAGTTTTGGTGTGATTATGTTACCTAAGATGTTAAGTGTTCTTGTAGTAAATGCATAGAGATATTAATTTCAGTGATTTTAAGAGGATCCATAGATGGTTTAGTTTTATCTTCTAGGAAGTCATGGGGTGAGTATAGTAATATGGTTGAATATTTTGTGGATGAATGTGTGAATGATACAGTAGGTGCTTAGCGACTCTTTAATTTAGATGATTAGGTTGATGGATTTTAGGGATAAAAAGAAGTAGTGTTTGTGTAGGTATGCAATATCCAATCTCGTGGCATAGAATAACATGATCACCTTGTAGGCAGAACCTTGTACCTCTAAGTCATGCTTAATTATAATAAGAATATGTGGTTAGCCTTAGAAGTTTGTAACTATTAATACCCTGATGATTCTTATAGGTGATGAAGGATGAGCAGAGTAATTCAAAGAAGAATGTCTAGATGAAGGATGATTGCTAAGTTAAAGACTGTCAGTTGTAGTGTTAAGACCACAATAGCCCTATCCTTCTTTCATAACATTCCATATATGTTTCATTTCAGATAACTTCATATTCGAATAAGGATTACACCTAAACACATATCTTCCCTATTTAATCAGCTTAGATTAGATGGATGAGATATTAGACGATGTTAGTAACTCTTACCCAAATAGATCCATGTGAACTTATGCCTTTAATGTGTCTATTATAAGTGTTTTACCTAGTATTTCGTGATCTATTGATTCACTCCTTCATAAATATATAAATTCCTTTTTGACAGTATGATTTGGTGGGTAAGTGTAGCTCTAGATATACTAGAGATAGCATTTTTAGTTTCAATTTAGCTTGGATAGTTGTTCCCACTTTCACATAAATTCCTTACACTTACATATATCCAGTTGGTGCAACCTATCGCAGTTATTAGAAAATTTTAAAGTCTCAGAATGTGCATTTATGCTAGAAATGTCTAATTTAGTTCAAGGTAATCAAGCTCTTCATTATGTCGTTGTTTCCTTATTAGATACATACAACAAGTAGCATTACAGAATTCCTACTGAAGTATTCATGCCTTATTCTATGAGTTCATAATAGAATAGTTCAATTCATTTAGAGTATCATGTTAAATGAATTCAACTAGTATCCTATTCATGATTAGTGTGGTTCATTTAAGTCAATAAATATCATGATTCATGTTCAGTTCAGTCAGTTAGTCAGTTTTAGCAATCAAGTTATCTTATATCCTAACTTTAATTTGAGGTACTTCATCCTATATATAAATCTTACTTGGTCGAGTTTCATGCTCTATATCAGATCCTATAAGTCCTATCTCTTGTATTCATAGTACATGCATTCAACTATACTTAGTTTAGCCAGCTCAACTAGTTTTGTGTTTCAGTTAGCTCAATATTAAATTTTTTAGTTTAACATTCAGATTCACTCTGGAATCGAATTTAGCCTTCATTTGAGGACGAATGATCTCAAGAGAGAGACAATGTAATACCCAAAAATTTTGATCTAGAATTTAATCATTCTATGTACATGCTTAAGTGTGGGTCCTACGAATTCCTACTTGATACTAGGTTAGAAAATCCTTAATAAACTATGGAATTAGTGTTTGTTGTGATTCAAGGACATAAAAATATCCTATCACAAAGTTCAATTCAAGGATTTTCTACCGTTCGAGTTTTTTACTACGATTTTGATTTTACTATTTGGTTGGACGTGACTTTCCCAATGAGATATGATATACAGCGATGGGCCCAAGTTTTGTAATTTCTGCCTAATAACTATGCCAGTAGTTGGCCCTTTACATTTTATACATGGGATTGAATCCCTCCATGGACCCTGCAACTTGGGATGTTATGCCCAAGGTATATTGCATGGCTAGGGGAAGGGTATACAAGAGTAGGAGGGATAAGTCTACATGGAATCTTTCATAGGTCCCTCTGCTATGAGACTATAAATTGAGTAGGGTGCTTACAAACACTTTTTACTTTTCAGAAACCCTTTGCATTGCATTCCTCGCATTTGGTTTTACCCTTTGAGCTTATGGGGTAGGTCCCATTGGGTTACTTATATGCTGATGTGATTTATTTCTAGCTAGGCTTTTTATGGGTACTTTCCTTGCCTTATTTGTGTTTGGATTAGTTCATTACTGGTTTGGTATTCTCTTTTGTGGTACCTTGTTATGCTGGCAGGTATGTGCGACATTGGTAATGATTTTCTTATGACTCGGGCTCTATATGTTATCCCTTGATAGTTGACTTCTTTTCATACTTGTTGGCTAATGCTATGACTATCCCTTATTTACTTGCTACTTACTCTTACTTAACCCTATTTATGCTTACTTATGCCCTGTCGGCTTATGATGCCTAAAGGATACCATTGTTTTGGTACTCTTGTTACTCTTCTGCATCTTTTATGATGCAGACCCAAGCACTAGTCAGTAGGGTGAGCGCGATTGCGTGAGTTAGCTTGGTCCTATTTCAGGAGATATGATGAGCAGTCGACATTCATGCTGGCCAGTTTTCCTTTTGTTGTTAGAGTTGTCACAGTTGGATTCTGGATAGTTTCTTTTCTATGGTTTTTGCCCTGTTATGGGTTTTATTGTATGTACTATTCTATTATAGATGCTCCAGCGATGATACTCGGTTTTAAGAGTTATTTTATGTCATGTACCACTGTTTCTTATTCTTTTACTACTTCTTCTCCTTTCTTGGTTTTTCTTTTTTTTTTTTTTGGTACTTGGTACTAGCCCACTGCTTAACACTCTGGGAAAGGATTGGTCTTGTCCACCGTGGGATGCAGATGCCATCACAACTTGATTTTCGAGTCGTGAAAATTGCACTGAGAACTGTTAGTATTGCATTAGAAGATGTTGATTCTTAAAGAGTTCAAATTAATATTACTTGGGAAGATGTTGATCATTAAAGTCACAAGTAATCAATACCTAATGGAATGAATATCGTTAGCTACTATCAAAGGATAAAACAACAAGAGTCATCAATATGGATGCTCCCTTGTTATTGGAAAGAGATCATCTTCTTAACTCTTTTCAAGGATCTATACTCTTGGGCTGTAAACAGCTAGTTCCGACATTTATATAAGGTACTAGTCTTCAAAAGGAAGAACCATGCTCTATAAGTCCTTAAACTGTTTTTTCTTCTCTTTACTTTACATAAGCATAGCATCACTTAGTGTATACTAGTGTAGCGTAAAAAGAAATAAAGAAAAACTCTAGGGAAGCATAGCATCAAAGTGTAGTGATTATTGGGCTCATAAAAGACTTACTTTTTATTAGGATATGGTTGAGTTAACAGAACAGGTAAGATCAGTGTCGCTGAGCTCCTAAGAGACTCAGTAGGTCGTGTGTACACTGAGACATTGACGGAATTAGTTTTGTGTGTGTTATTTGGGATCCTAACAGACTCAGCAAGTATATAAAGGTTTTTTATAGGCATAGCATCAAGAAACTGAGTCTTTGTTAATACTCAATTATTATTGTAAATAGAGTGAAACTGAGTTGTTTAATACTTGATGAGTGGCTAGAACACCACTCACTAAGACGAATTACATCATAAAAATGCTTTTCTTCATAACTATTTTGTTTATTTATCATGGTAACTTGGTTTGTTTTCAGGTAAATGCATGAACCAAGAGAAACCTAGGAAAATGGAGATGGATTGCACAATCTTGGGTAAAAAGGTGGTCATGGCGGACAAGGAGTGTACTGAAGTCTCTAACTGTGGAGCGCCGTTAGAAACTGATACCGCCATGAACAAAAGGAAGTCCAGATAAGTGACTATGAAAGACAACAGTCAAACACATCCCAAACGGTGGACCGCCATCCTCAAAGGCGATGATTGTCGTCTGTCATGGGCAGTACCGCCATACATTAGATATGCAATCCTAATTTGTGGAGAGGGTGGTACTATTTCCTTTATGTCTATTTCGGCTACAATAAAACTACAACAGACACGAAGGATCAATAGAAAACCACATTCACTTGTCCCTACGACACATTTTCCTTTCGGAGAATGCCATTTGGTCTATGTAATGCCCTTGCCACTTTTTAACATTACATGCTGTCTGTTTTCTCTAACATGGTTGAAGATACCATCGAAGTCTTCATGGATGACTTCTCGGTGGTTGGTGATTCTCTTAAAGAGTTTCTTAAATATCTGAGCATAGCATTGAAGAGATATGTTGAGAATAATTTGGTTCTTAATTAGGAGAAGTACCATTTTATGGTCACGGAGGGAATTGTGCTTGGGCATAAATTTTTTGAAAAGGGTATCCAAGTTGATCAAGCCAAAGTTCATGTGATCTCAACTTTTCCACCGCCGACAACTATTATAGGGGTAAAAGGTTTCCTTAGACATACTAGTTTCTATTGTAGCTTCATCAAGTATTTCTCCATAGTTTCTCTCCCAATGTGTAAGCTTCTTGAAAAATATGCAAAGTTTGAGTTTGATGACAAGTGTTTGAAGACGTTTGAGGCATTGAAATAGAAGCTCACCACTGCTCCAATCATGTGGCCCGTGATTGGTCCATTCCATTGGAAATCATGTGTGATGCTAGTGGGATGGATCTTGGGGTAGTATTGGGCCAATAGAAAGACAAATTATTTCATCCGATTTACCATGCAAGCGAACCATAATACAACTTAATAAAATTATACAGTTATAGAATAAGAGCTTCTAGCCGCAGTGTATGGGTTTGAAAATTTTAGGGCTATCTCCTAGGCAATAAGGTGATTGTTGACACGAATCATTTGACTATCCACTATTTGATGGTTAAGAAGGAGGCTAAACCACACTTGATCAGGTGGATACTCCTTTTTCAAGGATTTGACTTTGTTGTGAAAGATAGGAAAGGTTGTGAAAACCAAATAGCAGATCACTTGTGAAGATTGGAGCCGTCCATAAATGAACATGAAGATAGTGGAGAAATCAATAAGGCATTACCCGATGAAAAGGCTATGATGCTAGAAAATGCTGAAGTCCCATTGTATGCATACTTTGAAAATTTTGTAGTATGTGGGGAGTTTCCAAATGGAATGGACTCCCAAAAGAAGAAAAATTTTTTGATGGATGCTTGGTGGTATTTTTAGGAAGAGCGTACTTGTTCCGTTTGTGTGCTGATGGGATGATCAAGAGATGTTTTTTGGATTTAGAATTAAAGGCTATTGTTGATAAATGTCATGCTTCACCAGTTAGGGGTTATCATAGACCCATCTGGACTATCTATAAAGTCTTTCAAAGTGGTTTATATTGGCCTACCATTCATAAAATGTTGTGGAATTTTTTAAGGCATGTCATAAGTGCCAAATGCATGGTGACATCATTCGAAGGAATGAGATGCCAATGAAGCCAATCCTTGAAGTTAAGTTAGTTAATGTGTAGGGAATTGATTTCATGGGACCATTTGTGAGATCTTATGGAAACAAATATATTCTTGTGGGAGTTGACTACATTACAAAGTGGGTGGACGTTGTCACCTTTCACAACAATGAAGGTACTAGTGTGACTCAATGCTTGAAGTGGAATATTTTCACCCAGTTCGGGATGCCCCGAGCCATTACTAGTGATAGCGGGTCACTTTTTTACAACAAGATGTTTGAAGGGTTAGTCACTAAATATGGGGTGAAAAATAGAATCATAACTCCGTATCATCCCCAAGTAACCGATCAAGTAGAGGTCTAAAACTGTGAGGTGAAGAACATACTGGATAAAACTGTCAATGCCAATCGGGCGGATTGGTCTAAAAAATGATGCTATCCTTTGAGCATATTGAACTGCCTATAAAATGCCTATTGGCATGTAACCATTTCAATGGTGTATGGTAAAGCTTTCCACTTACTGGCTAAGTTGGAACACCATGCCCATTGGGCTTTGATCAAATAAATCCTTTATTAGGATATGGCAGATAAGAACCGATTGGTATATTTGAATACCATGGATGAATTTCGGCTGAGGCCTTCGAGAGTTCGGTCGTAGACAAAGAAATAATAAAAATATGGAAAGACTCTAAGATTTTGAAATAGGAGTTCTTCGTAGGAAAACATGTTTTATTGTATACTCAAGGCTCAAACTTTTCCTAGGAAATATGAAATCAAGGTGGTCGGGACCTTTCAAAGTGTTGAAGACATTCCTTAGTGGTGCAATTGAGCTGGGGGGGGGGGATGACAGTTCCTAATTTTTTTTCAATGGCCAACAACTAAAGCATTACTTGATAGGGGAGCCCGTAAAGTAGAAGATTATGATCCTCTTGATTAAAACTTGATTGGGTTTGTAAACCACGCCATTCCATGACGTTAAATACGATGCTTTTTGGGAGGAAACCCAAGTTTTACTTTTTTTGTAATTTTTTTACTAAATGATGTTGAGTGTGTGTAGGATAGATAAATTAGAGAAGTAGAGACACAACAGTGGGAAAAACTACTGCTATTCTCTGCGGTAAACAAAAATTCAGTGACTAATCCACTGCCAAAGACGCTAGTACCTCCATCCTAAATAGTGGTCGTATGCTGAAAACTTCAAGCAAACTATCTTGAATGTCGTGTCCAGGTATAAATGGCAATCCACTTTCTCGAATTACGGTCCAACATGACTGTCATTTATATCACCTTGTCGAGCAGTTTTATATACTTCAACAGTTATGCTTATAGTTTTCTATTTAAACAAACCACCCCTCCACTTTCACATATTCACACAAAGAGATATTTCCTTTGTTTTATAAGTGAAGAACCAACTTTTTCCACCATCATCATCATATTTATTTGTTTTCTTGCTCATTCAAGGTTAGAGTGCTGCCCTGATTTCAATTGGTTTCATATATACAAGTATGATTTTCTTAAAACTGAAGTTTAAATTGATTCTATGCTAGCCTAGGCTAATGATAATTTTGATATAATTGATTAATATGCTTGCCTAGTGAACATGTTGAAGATTAGGGTGAGTATTACTCTTTAGGGTTGGTTGTTGGGTTAATTTGATAAAATATCATGCCTAGTCACATGAATTATTAAAAGTTGATGCCTTCATGTTCTAAATTGCCCATCCCCATTACCTTCCCCTAAATCCTTTTCTTTGGTTAGTCATCGTGTGTAGATATTGTGTAGTTTAACAACAAATAACTTGAAATTAAGTGTTGGGATTGGGTATGTTCAAAAGAATTGTACAAGACTGTTGGTATTCTTTTAAAGCGGTGATCGCCATCTCGAATGGTGGATCATCGTACTTAACAGTTTGGTATTTAGTTAAGGATATGTATTGCCATCTAGATGGCGGTTAGTCCCTGCAGTTGTGTTTCGTTGATTCTAATTCATTTTATATTTGAATTCGTTGTTTTACAGGACTATGGCACCCAAAAAATCTATTTCAACCAAACCAAAGGAAAAAGGAATTGTGATCCGGGAACCAAACCAGATGGATGACATCCCGAGAAGAGTCCAACCACCCCAGAGATAGGGACAAATAAGGATAAGAGATGAAACCTCAAATTTATTTGACTCTGAATCACCAATACGATACTCTACCACCATAATCTCCTACTTTGGAGACTTCTTCTCCATTGCCTCTGAGTTGGTCTGACTCAGAAAATTATAAAGACATTGAAGGAGAGACCCTTATAGTCCACCCCTAAGCCTCCACTAGAAAGAAGGAGGAAAGAAGCACCTTCATGAACCAAAGCCTTATAAAAATCATTTCATGGTGATAGGTAAAAAGAAAATCATTGAGGAAAATGGGCTATCACTAGCCGAGTTGGACAAAAAATGTCCTGCAATCCTAGAGAAAATAAAAAAGCAGGGCTTCCGAAGGTACACAAAATCATTGCCCAAAACTTTTCCTACTTGGTTCATAGAATTCTATTGTGCCTATGCCAACGAACTTCCAGAAAAGAAGAAGAAGAATATGAACCTGACAACATATCCGACCACCATCAGACTTTGTGGGTTTGAGGTTGATTGCAACTGTGAGGCTATTCTTGAAGTATGGGGCACTGCTTATGAAGGTAATCAGTATTTGGTCCATAGATTAGTATGGAATTTAGATCAGTTAAGAGGTTAGCTAGTAGGGTTGATGAGTAATGGAATCCCTCCCTTATTGACAGAGGTGTCCAAAAAAACAAGAGATTTATTCATGCAATGACTCGTTATTGGTTGGATTTCATCAATGCCAGCATAGCGCCATTGCTAAATCAGTTAATTATGAGATTTCACAAGGTCATGATGATTGGTTCCGTCATCAAAAGGGAATACATTAATGTGGGGATCGTAATACTTGATGAGATTATAGAGCGGGCTTGGGAGACGAAGGAACAATGACATTTGCTTTTTCGTGCCTAATTTTTTAAATTATGCCATAGGGAACAAGTCCCCAGCACCGAGGGGGTCAATATTGATTTCGAAGTCATATGTATTGTCAACTTTACCCATATTGAGCAGCAGATGCAAGATGAGTTATGTCGACATTCGGGGTTTGTTGATGACTTCTATAACATGTTATAAAGGTTATACTAATGATATTGTAGAAACTGACTTCAGAATCAGACCCAATAGCAGACTTCCAGAAATTATAGAAATCATTAGCCTAATCTTCAGCATCAGCCATCGAACGTGCAGTCCGATAATAAGACGGAAGAGTTGTTTAAAAATTTATTAGAGGGGAAGACATGTGACAGCAAGAGATTAGCAAGACTAGAAGCTGACGTAAAAAATCAGCAACTAGCTACACAGTAGCTGGAAAGGCAACTAGGGCAGTTAGCAGTGTCCCAGAATACAAGGCCTCAAGGTGGGCTACCCAGTGACATTGAGCCTAACCTAAAATAGGTGAACGCTGTCACAACTAGAAGTGGAGTTCATTTGCATGAACTTGTGCCAGACAAGGTCCATCAAGCATCCAATGGTGACAAGACAAGACAGATAATGCTAAGGGGCCTGAGCCTAGGGTCGACACCCAACAACCAAGGCTCTTACACCCCTTTTCGCAGAGGTTGAGAAAGAAGAAGGATGATGAAGGTTTTATAAAATTTAAGGAGATTTTGGGGGAAGTCCATAGCAACTTTCCCCTAATTGATATATTGCAAGGCATCCCCAAATACGCCAAGTATGTGAAGGATGTAGTGGCAAGAAAGGATCGACTTATTGAGCATGCAACCGTGGCTCTCACGCTAGAGTGCACCTC
>JBDJHY010855604.1:1518-15020 GCA_039654485.1 Withania somnifera | reverse complement strand
TATATTCAAGATAACTATTCATTATATATTAATTATACATAAAATATAATAATACACTAATTATATAATGTATAATTATTGAAATACAATATGAAACATTAAATACAGTTGTATTTAACCTTAAGAAAATTAGAAGAAAGAAAATGAAAGCTAAATAATGTAAAAGATTTTTTTAAAAAAATAATAAAAATAAAGAAATTTAAAAGTAACTTTTTATTTAACTAATGCAGTGACCATTAATTTTCACCTCTAGAGAATTAGAGAGTTTAACCCCTCCCAATTACACGTTCTCAGCCAATGAAGTTATTATTTGACAAAATAAACATGTCAAACTATATAATTATACTTAAATTCAATTATTAGGTTGTCATGATAGATTTATCGAATTACGATGACACCTAATATCTCACCAATAGAAGAACCAACTCTATAGTCCGGAGCCAAAGCAAAGGGCTACTATGCCAATAACGGGACGCACAAGCGCAATAGAATGAAGTAACAGAAAGCAGATGAAGTCAAAGATGCAGAATAACATAAAAAGAATTAATGAATCTTCCCAAGACCTAGTATTTGTGTATATACAAAGACATTAAGTACAGAGTACAAGTACAGGTCTATAAAACAAGCGTGTCTCCAAAATAAAAAAGAGCTAAAATACAAAACCGAAGAGAGCAGGAACAACTGGAAGTCCAAAGATCACTCTATATCTCTGAAAGCAAAAACAGTGAGGAGGAATGAACAACTAACAACTAATCAACGTGGGCCGCTAGTATTTGGATCTGCACCGGGGGATTACAAATCTAATATGAGTACAAGTCGCTGAAGCACAAGTACCCTGTAGGCTTCGAAGGCCTACTAGGCACATAACAAATATAAAAGCAGTAAATAACAAGAAAATAAGAAAAAAGGTTATAGAAGCAAGTAATACAACACGGAAAGCTAGCCACACAAAAAGTAAGAAGATAAGACATGGTTAATGCTAGCCAAAACACAAAAAGGAACTTGGGTAGGAGAGAAAGAATGTACTTGGCGTCCTTGTAATAACACAGAAATAGTAATAGTAAAATCAAACAAGACAGATATAAAAGGTAATAAAGGGTCACGGGCGATGTACCAGTAACCTCAAGATACAAAAAGAAATGATACAACGAATAAATCCATGCACAAGTAATCCACTATTTAAGGACGATTAATATTATATCTAGCTCAAACAGTAAATAAACTAATAAAAACATGTAAAACCCTGCCAGCCCCAAAGAATGGCATAGTACAAAAAAGTCATGCTCACCCATCCGACATCCTATACTACCAAAGAGTACATACCGAACATAAGTACGAAAATGTATACATACACAATGATGCCACAGTTTCTATGCACGTTGCTCCTCCGATACCCGTAGACCCAACAAGCAGGATCCATGGAAGGGATTAACCCTATTTACCCCTACTCCGACCTATACCCTCTTCTAGTAACATGCATCTCAAAGGCAAGGTCTATGAGAGTATGCCAACCCCATACAAATCTCTAGCGCCACGGTATCCTCACATCCCAGTATCACGAGATCTCATGAAGTCTCATATCCTGGCATACAATGCCACAATATAAAGGAATCACCATGCAATACTCTCAAAAACTCAGGGCACCCTACACCTCAATAAAATGGTATTGATAAGGTTCTAAATTAAAAGGTGTGGTAAGTATAAAAAGGTTGTACTCACTGCCGAGCAAAGTCGGACTCTAGTTCCAGCAGCTGTACTTGCTTTTAAATGAAGTCAGACTCAAGTCCCAACATAAGTAGTCAATAAAAGTACCCGGTACCAGGGTGTGAAACCTGATCTAAAATAAGGAGAAAAAGTAGTATCAAGTGCTTGGTATGCAGTCGAGTCTAAAACAAGTAGAAAGTTATTTACTATTATTATCATTAGAAAATCCCATTTTATTTCAGCTTTAACCATTTCATTCATTATTATATGAAAATAGCCTCTATGGCCCAATAGTATAAGAACATAGTGCTAACAGGCCCCCGTCATGATGCGGATCGATATACGAGGTGCACAAAATACGAGGAAGAAAGAATAAATAGAAAAGATATGCGAAAATAAACAATAAACTCACGGTTTATGAACAACAAGGGATTGGTTACCCTCACCTTTCAATTGAACCTGTGAGACACTGTAAACTCCCAAACAAGCAATCAACGGAAACCCAACTTGAATCCATAAATGGAAAATCCTTCGATTGAATGTGTAAAAGAAGTTATCAAGCAACTAAGGGAATCCACCCTCAATTATGCACTACGATTACGCTAAATTATATCTAACGCTAAACTAAGCTATAAATTACGTTCATAAGCCCTTAAAGTTTTAAAATCTTCAGTTAGGTCCCTTAAGTTTTGGAGTTGTCATATCTTACACCTCATAAGCTTTCCATAGATTGAATATCCCTTAACAAGTCTTGAAGAAGGCTTCCCAGGCATCTCTCTTCCGAATGGTTGGTAGGAATGCTTGCAGCTCCTGCGCCTGACTCTGTGCGAATGGCCAGGACGAATAGGTGCTATCTGTGCTCATATCAGGAAAAAGACTCCAAATACCACTTGAAATGCGTACAGGGTCTAATTTATGCAAATGACCTATGCACACACACTCTAATAATATTTTGGACTTAACGGTACAGTCAAAATCAGGATACGAGGTCTTTTTAGAAAACTGTTGACCAAGTCAATCCCTAGGCCTAAAATAATCAAAACTGCATCCAACACCTCAAAAACACTATGACAACTCCAGTAAGCTAACCGATACTCTCACTAGTATAAAATTACTATTACCGAGTTGATGGAAGCATCAAAATTTCATTCCGACATTCCAAACACCACCCAAAATCCAATTTTAGGCTTTGGCTTAGCTAAAATCCACAAATTAGCACAAACTCGAAACATAAACCCCGAAATAAAAACCCTAAAACATGAATTAAAGGTCAATCTCAACTTTGTTCGATATTCCGCAGCTAACGAAACTGTTAAAATTTAATTTCAAGCTCATCTTGAAGGAAAGTTGACTTTAGTCAATGAGCACTTAGTTTTAGGCTCTAAAACAGATAATTTGAGATAAATCTTAACCGAGCCGCTAGGAAAACGGACTACCGGTCCCAGAAAGTCATAAATGACTATGGGTAGCTACTGGAAAGCTCTAGAATGCAAAACATTGCATAATTCTCATAAATAACTTTGAGGGTCATTACAACCTTTCTCAACAATCGTTGCCATAGGTGGTACCTGTTTTATGATTATAGTCTCTACCGTCTGTAACTCATTCAATAGTTGTGCCAAAGAGAGGTTCATTTTGTTTATATTATATTCAGGAAAATCTGTTGAAAACTATCTGGAAGGAATTGTAATAGCCTCTCTACCTGAGTCTCATTGTCGATCACAACCCCCAAGACCTCTAGTTCATTCAAAAAATTCTTCATCTCAGAGTATGGTCTCTAACAAGAGTGTTATCAACAATCTTGGTGTGCATAAGAGCTCTCATTGCATTCTTCTTAGCCGAGCGTCCTTGTTCAATAAATATTTATTTGAGACTCTCTAGGATCTCATAAGCAGATAACAGAGTTTGATGTTGATGTTACAACATATTCAACATTAAAGTTAGAATGTAACACCGCGACAACTCATCAGCCTTTTTACATTTATGATAAGCTTTCTTATCATCATCACTAGCTTCAACATCAGGTTCATATGGGCACTCTTCATGAAATACAAATTTATATTCCTCAACAGTTAACACAATGACTAGGTGTCTTCTCCAATTAACATAGTCATGACCCTCAAGTTTATTTTGACCCAAAATAGTGCTAAGGAAGGTAAAAGAAGATACATTGAATCTGAGATTGAAAATTATTACAATAGATCATCAAAATAGTCATATAAACATTGAATGATTAAATTCAAACTGATCATATACATATGTATTCATGCATCTCAAATAGTCAATCGATGGGATTGGAGAACTAGGCATGCAATATACACATTAATGAACGATTATTCACTCTATTAACTTTACAGATCTAACTCAGATGGAGAATATATTGTTATTTTAAGTCAAGTGAAAATCAAAACTCTAGTTACATAGGTCCAATCATAATCAAACTATCAATCAAATACGTAGTGACTTGTATTCAATTTTTCGATATGGAGGGAGGTCTTAATCAACACATAAATTTAATACTTCACTAATATTTAATTATGATAATATATGATTATCAAACTACCAATTAAATACACAATGACTTGTGTTAAATTTATCCGATAGGGAGGAAGGTCTAGGCCAACATATAAACTTAATACTTCACTACTATTTAATTATGAATTATTTGAATCAACCTCTATTATCAAATATTTTCTTTTCAAAATTTTATATTAAACATAAAAAAAATATTATTAAGTAGATTTAGTCCATTAGCAATTAAATACGTAGTGACTTGCATTAAATTTTTTTCGATATGGAGGAAGGTCTAAACCAACACATAAATTTAATACTTCACTACTATTTAATTTTGGTAATATCTTGAATGAACTTATATTATCAAATATTTCCTTTTTTAAATTTTATATTAAAATTTTCTAAAAAAGAATAATATATCAAGATATTTAAATCATATAATTACAAGTAGATTTAATTCTATTTTTTATTATATTAAATAATTTTAAATAACGTTTCAATCAAAATTCTAGAAGGTATGATCTTTCTCATGTAAAATCGAAACTTTCTCTTGAATCATACATAACCAAAACTAGGATTTTCAGAGGCAAGATTCAAGAACACATTATTCTAAAAAAAATCAAAAAGTCGGCACCCAATTTACCCTAAATTTTGGATTTTTTTTAAGTATATTTTTTTGCACACATTTATTATGTACATGATCTAGGTAATTTATTATAGATGTAGCGTGGCTCATGATGACAATTGTTAGATTATATTTACGCGGCGGAAGTATTCCCATGATCTTTTTCTTACATAAATAATAGATAGTAAATACCAACATGTATCACATACAAAGTGTGTCAAAAACTAAATCGAGACTTACCTCTCAAAACGTGAACAAAGGTCTTGAAGAAAAGTCGGATCCAGATCTACGGTCTTCTACAATGATCCTAAATTCACTCTTAAACTCTCTCAATACTTGGGTGAGCAAGTATTGTGTAAGAAAACAAGTTATGATTCTATGTTAGGAGTACCTCTATTTATAGATTTTTAGGGAGGCTTCTTAGAATTCAAATAGTAGAATAAAAGGCAATTATTCTGCTAAAATAGAGAAGAAAAAAGGGTTAACCCCATTAATCCCATACAAAATTAGATTCTGAGTTCTAGTTAATTTATGCACGGTAGGGACCACAGAATTAATTTATTGAGGCTTCCTATTATGAAAATAATTTAAAATAAATTTAATTTGAATTATTCCTACCATAGTAAATTATAAATTATTTCACTAAAAATTCGTAATTGCACTCCTCCATTTATTTACTTAATTCCTTATTAAACAGTTATGTAATTCCACATGTTAACATTACAGATACTAATTAATGAATTAAATTACTGACAAATTTAATTTAATATTAATTTTCTTTAGAGCCCTGCTTAAACTTATTCCATATATCGAATTCATAAATCCACCAGCTGGACTTACACGTGAAAACTTATAAGCTTCTCATAAAAGGCGTATTATCAATCTCTACACTGAGACATGAATTCCGTCAACTAACTTATTATTTCACCAATATGTATTTATCATCATCCAACTTACCAGACATATCGATCCATCTAAGAATCTCACCTTTTAATAAATCAAAACGATAATCAATATATATAATTCATAATAGTTATATCAAGATTAAGAATATAAGTACATTTAATAATTCAGAGAATATGTTCTTATCAGTTAGTCCAAAACATCTATTTTTATTCGGTCTTATTTCATACATACAAAATGCACTAGCACGAAAAGTTACAACTATACAATTCTCGTAATCAAGATAAATTACATTTAGTTTCATGCTACAATCAATCTAATAGTTTGTCCAAATTCCATCTACGATTGTGAACTATAACTTTAACTTATAGGAACCAACAATTTAATCTTTTGTGTATAAGCTCAAACTCTATACACTAAATCATCTACTATATAAGTTGAGCACATATATATGAAAAATGATCTATATAATATAACACTTTATTGAATCAAGTAAATAAATGAACAATCGTTCTTAATTGTGATTAACATGATCAAACCACAAGGAGGAAAACAGTGATGACTTCAAAGATAACTTTTTAATTCATTTAAATAATTAGCAAAAGAAATTTCTCTGTTAATCTCCTAGCTAATTTTCCAAAGCTTGATAAAAAAAATAAAAAAAGAACGTCTCCACTGAGGCTATAAACTTACCTAGAAATATTATAGCCTCAATAAAAGATAATGAAAAGAATTGTCTCAACATCAGGATTAAGCTAAAACTATATATAATTTTATCTTCGATCCTTGCTGAGCTCTTCTTTGGATGATGTTAGGATTTTTAGCCTAAGACATTAGTTTTGGAAGCCTAAAATGTATCAGGAACAGCCCTCCTCTTTCGCTCTTCTCTTTCCGTCATAAATCAAAATTGTAGAATGACTAATGGCCGTTTGGATGTAAAAAGTACAAGCGTTTTTTAGAAAATTAAATTGGCAAAAAGGTTGTGAACTTTGATATTTTTTGGCACAAAATTTTTAAAGATTTAAAAAAAAAAATACTAAGCTTTTGCGGGCAAAAACTAAATTTTTTTGAAATTTAAAAAAATTTAAACCTTACCCTAAATTTTTATATTTTATAAAAAAAATACCTAATTTCTTAAATGTGGAAGATTACATTAGGAATAAATTGTGACAACTATTATCATTCGATGGATCTTTTTAACCAATTGTTATTTGACTAAATCGTTTCGTTTTTCTAGTTGATAATCAAATGTGATCAATTGATTTTTGTGGTTTCTATATCTTTTCTTCTTCTCTGGTTTGCATTGTTTAATAGTTGAGATCATTATACTACTAATTTTTATAGTTGATAATCTAGAAGTAATTTTTTTATCAAATTTATAGGTACTTTTTAAATAGTTTTTAGAACTTATTATGAGTAGAAATCATACTTTTATGTTTTTTCTTTAAAAAAATAAAATTTATTTTTCAAAAATTATAATCAAATACGTGATGAAATTTCTATGAACAAACGCTACCTTAATTTCTAGCTTTGCATGTTTATAAGAGGAAGTTTCGGCCCCCTCTGTTAACTTTTTGGACTTATGGGGACTTGACGGAAAAGAAAGAAAGAAAAAAGCTCTTGTAAAGCTTCTATTCTGTGCACCATTTAAATAGCACAAGCTACAAAATTAGAGACTTGACTAACTTTTTAATTACTGTGATTTTCATGACTTTTTAATTTTTTTTTTTAAAAAGGATTGGTTCACAATACTATTCTGCAATACAACATTTTGATATAATTTAGTTTTATATTCTTATAAAATTAATATCTAAATCAGCTCAAAATTGGTTGATATAGGCAAGCATAATTAGTGAAATTCAATACAGACATATCATGTTAGTTGTTTCGAAATGAGAAATATAGATATATTTTGTCAAGTTTTCACTGTTTTGAGAAAATGACGATATTCAAATTTTATTCGAAAAAAGATAATCACATTTTTTCTTAAATTATTTTCTTCTTTTTCAATAACAATAAAAATAACTACCAAAATCCAAGGAAGATTTAGAACAATCATTCCTAAAATCGTAAAAGAAGGCACAGTTGACTATTACGCAAAACACAAGACAAAGTTGTTCTTTTTTTTTGGTAAAGCAGATGCATTAATATACATAAAGGTAGCAATTGTTCAAAACTTAATACAAGTCACCCAGGGTCTTTAATTAATGGGCTATTACATGACAAAATACGTCTACTGAAACTAGTTCCTACGGTGTCTTTCTGGTACGTTTTGACTGCATACACCAGTGAAACTTCCAAAATGCAAGTCTCCCCAAAAAGCTTTTGCTTTGCTCCCTCATTTGCCAGTACATCTGCCAACCTATTCCGCTTCCTATATGAGTATAAGACAAGGGGGATGGGGTGTCCAGCTCCTCCAGCGGACACCTGCAATCCAAGACAATAGCATTATATAGGAGATAACATTCTTAATTATGTTAATGATTTCGGTGGAGTCAGTGTTGATTGCAAGCGACATTAGGTTCATATCCTTGGCTGTTTGCAATCCTTGTTTGAGAACCAAGAGTTCAGCTTGGTTGTTGGTGGTGTAGGCATGCCTTTGTTGAAGCTCGCAATGCAATACCCTTTATAATTTCTTATCACTCCCCCTAAACCTCCCAGGATCGGATTACCTATGGAAGAGCCATCAATGTTTAGCTTGAAAACTCTCTATCTGGGCTGCATCCATTTGATCGAAATAGTGGTCTCCATCCTAGTGTTTGTGTTATTATCGAGGGCTCCGAATTCACTAGCTTCTCCGTAGCACTTTTGGAAGGAAGGCTCCTCCCTAGTGTTATTGAAGATATTATGACTCATGGTCGTCCAGATATGCCATACGCAAAAAGGAATTATAAAGTCTCAAGTTATTACTGTATCTAACTCCTACTTCTAATGGTTCCCCAGGTGGTGTCCGAATGATGAATATTTGGGTCTAGAAGCTCAGGAGGGCATGGGAAGGTTGCACTTCTAATGGCTTCATTCTAGAGCTTATGGGTATTGGTGCAACCCAAAAATATGTGGTTGAGATCTTTATTGGGGTGGTGCAGGTTCTACAAGCCTTGTCTATGCCCAGGCCGATGGTGTTAATAGTGTTGTTGGTAGGAAATCTGTAGTGGTTTTCCAACCATAGGAAGAACTTAATATTGTTGGGTGCTCTAACTTTCCAAACCCATCTAAACTTTCTATGGTCATGGATTCCATCATGGCCTTCCCCCTCAGAAATCTGTCAGTCACATTTCTAACAGAAAAGACACCATTTCCAGTAAGTCTCCATCTTCTGGTATCCTTAAGGATTCTAGCATTATGGTAGAAAGAGGAGGTAATACTTTGGATAATATCTTAGGGAAGTTCAATACTAAGGTCATTCCATTTCCAAGTACCTTGATTACAAATGTCACTCAACCTAGTGTTGTAGTCCCCTCCATTAAGGGGCCCTTGGATGAGGTTCCTAATAGGCGGTGGTTATGGATCCATCTATCAATTCAAAAGTTTATGTTATACCCATTGTGAACCTCCCGGTGGGAACCTTCTCTATAGATAAAACAACCTCTCTTAATGCATCTCTAGATCCTAGAGTTTCCTCCATTGGATCCTTCATATTTGTTAGTGAGAATCCCTGCGCACATGGACTTATGGTTGTTAATAACCCTCCAGGTCAGGCTAACATGAGCTGCTAGGTTCTTGGTAGCAGCTCTTTAGATGCCCAGGCCCCATTCACTCTTTGGATTTGTCAGGGCGTCCAACCAACAAGGTATATTTTCCTTTTCTCATCAGTAAAACCGCCAATGAAATTTCTTTGGGTTCTATCAATATGGTTGAGGATTTTAGCCAAAAGGTGGATGATCTGCATCACATAGTTAGGGACAATATTAAGGGTGGATTTGGCTAGAGTGGTTTTGCCATCCATGTTCAATAATTTGATCTTCCAACCAACTAATCTAGATTTGAGATTGTTAATAATGAATTGGAAGTCAGCATTAGTAGTTTTTTTATGGAAGAGTGGGTATCCAAGGTATTTGCCAAAGTTGGTACTAGCCTTGATACCAGGTGATTGGAGATCATCTCAGAGTCAGAATCCTTGATGTTCTTATAAAAGAAGATTCTAGACTTGGTATGGTTTACCTTAGTCTAGAGAAACTAGAGAACTTCCTCAATAGGGTGGAGATAGTTCTAGAGTTCTTATTGTTGGCCTTGGAAAAAAGAGTAAGATCATCCACAAAGAATAGGTGGGATAGGTTAGTTCTTCCCCTATTAATGGAAATAAGGGTCCAATTTAAGGTGTCCCTTATAACGTATTCTTCTAGGAAGCATTTTCATGCAAGTGATGAATAGGTATGGGGATAGAGGATCACTTTGTCTGACCCTTTTGATAGGCTAAAAAAAGGGGTTTTATTCCATTGATAAGAATGGAAATAGAAGAGGTAAATATACAGGACATGATAAGCCTAATAAGGTCAGAAGGGAACTCAAAGAAGTGGGGGGAGTTGCTTTATGAATGACTATTCCAACATGTCAAAAGCCTTCTCAAGGTCAATCTTAAGAATCATGTTGGCTTGCTTTCCTTTCATGTCCATAAAGAGCTTTACATACTCCTGAACAATGATACCATTGTTAGAGGCCCTTTTGTTGCTAAGGAAGCTTGCCTAGCTAGGTTCTATTAAACTAGGAAGAAAGGGTTTGATTCTATTGGCCATAATCTTAGTGATGATCTTGTATTAGATGTCACAAAGACTGGTGGGTCTGAAGTTCTTAAGAGAAGAGGTATTAAAATATTTAATGGTAAGGCATATGTGGGTGGTGTTGACTTTTTTAGATGTTGCCCTTTGGGAGAAGACATTGTTGCAGAAGTCAACCAACGGTGGCCCTAAAATATTCCAATACTTCTGGTAAATTAAGGGGTGGAGTCCATCAGACCTAGGGGACTTAGTGGATTTAAAGGAGAAGTGAGATCTTTTAATCTCCTCCAAGAATGAGAGAGCACATAAAAGAGGGTGGTGAGTCCTATTAATAAATCCATTTGCTGAAGGATTTAGCTGATAAGATCTATGGGAACATTTACGGTTAAGGGAGTACAAGCCATGGTAAAAGGCTTGATTGTGGTCAAAATTTTAGCTTGATCATGGATCCAATTCCCATTGTCATCCCTAAGTGCATGGATCCTATTCCTCTTTCTCCTATTTATAGTGGAGGTATGGAATAACTTTGTGTTGGTGTCTCCCTCCATAAGCCAATTGATTATGGATTTCAGTATCCAAAACACACTCTCTCTCTCTCTCTTTCTCTCGCCTCAGGATGGTGTTATACTCTTGGTAGAGGTAATACTCCAAATCATGAAAAAAGAAGCTAATTGGGTAACCTTTAGACTTTTAGATACCATTCAATTTGGCAATGATTCTTCTTTTCTTTCTAAAGATATTATCAGAAGTATGTCTATTCCAGTGTTGGCCCTCTTTTGAAAGTGGTTAGTAGCCTTAGTAAGATTGTTACTATTTCCAAAACAGTTTCTAACCACATTGATAAAGTCAGGGTGGCTTTACCACATGGGTTCCATCCTAAAGGGCATGCTACCAGGTCTATAGAAAGGGTAGGTTTTGATTAACATGGGGAATGGTTAGATTGGGTCCTAAAGAGGTAGATTATGGTAATGTATAGGTATTTTAAGATCTAATTTTCATTGTTCAGGCATTTATCCAATGTTTCCATGATTAGAGAATGCATGTTTATATATCTCTTGTTGGTCCAGGTGAATTTACTCCCCTCAAAGCCTAGGTCCATAAGATTGCATCATTTATGCAATTCTATAACATGGAGGTTTTCCTAGAGTTAATAGGATTTCCTTTAAACTTCTCAGAGGCACTCAACACCTCATTGAATTCACCACCTACTAGCCAGATAGGGTTCGGGAGGCTATTTAAGGAGTGGGAGATGTGGACAAGGTGGTCCCAAAGAGCTTTCTTGGATTCAAGCTCACAACTAGCATAGATGAATGAAAAGAAAAAGTTAGAGGAGGTGGGTAACCTTGACAGAGATATGAATGCACTGGTTGTCCATAGAAATGTCATCAATCTCCAGAAGTTATCCTTCCACATGATAACCAAACCACTAAAATTTCCAACTGCCCTAAATTGGATATATTTCTAAAATCCAAGGGATTCAGTGATATTTTTGTGGACACTCATTTTGGTCTCCAGAAGGACTAATATGATTGGTTTGTGGAGAGAAATCATAGATAGGAAGTTCCTTTTAAATTCAGCATTGTTGACTCTTCTAGTTTATGAGTTCAATTAGCATTGACTTTGTTGGCTCTTCTAGTATTCTAGATTATGAGTTCAATTAGCATTGACTTTATGGGGATATCCTTGGTCTCTTGTCCTTCCTCTTTGATGAGGAGGGTTCCTCTGGATTGGGCACTAGAGTCCTTGTGGGAGTTAGGGAAACCATAAAGTTTCCAGAGGTTAGAGGTATCAGATAAGAGATATTCATCTCTAACTTGGTCAAGTCTTTGGGATAGAGAACTATCATTAGCTCGCTGATTGGTCCCTCTAATTTTATGGTTAGTGGTTCTCCTAGGAAGGTGGCATATGATTTTCGGACAACTATTGAGTCAAGAATAACCTCCATCTCCCTATTGCTATTTTTTAGAGAATCTATGGTTTTTTTTCTTTCCTCTAGCATTTTTTCCAGCACTGAAAAGGTAAAATTTATTGGTGTCGTCTGAGTTTGTGTTGTGTTGATAAAAGAGGGAGGGGGATAAGGGCTGAAGGGGTTGATTGTTGGGAAGAAATGCATTGAGAGAACCATTCGCTGCAACTCCTGATTGATCATGTCCAAAGTTAGGCTCTTCTAGTTTTGTCGGCTTAGGAGTTTGAATATGGTGGTCATCCATACATTTTGATCAAAGTTCAATAGGCCCTGGTTCAGGTCTTCTGTGATTAGATGGGCCAGGTAAGAGGGGTCTTGCATTTTTATCTCCATAGGTGTCCTCAACACTTCCAATCCCAGGGATATTTCCAGTACCACAAGTCCCATTTCTAACCAAGATGTTGGGTGGTGGTTAGGTAATAGTGGTGTAGAGGTATAGGTTAGGTGGACTTCTTTGTGTTCTCGCTTATGGTCTTTATAGAGGCCGCTAAGTTGGAGATAGTGGAGTTAGAGAGATGGCAATCAGTTTTCTTATGGCGTTTCTTAAGAGGGCCATTTACACGTAGAGGGGAATTATTATCCCTACAAGGTTGCAATGCTTTATGTACCTACAAGGTGGTAGAGCTAGGGTCAAAGAAGGAGGGTTTGGGAAAGTAGTTACGTTTGAATTCACGTTATTACTAAAAAGCTAGCAAACAGTAATGCACGATAAGAATAACAAAATACGTACTTACTATTTAAATAGTTAAAAGAATTTTCATGATCTTTTTAAATATTTTGAAATGCATCGAGAGAACCATTTGTTGTAGCTCCTGATTGATCATGTCCACAGTTAGGCTCTTCTGGTTTTGTTGGCTCAGGAGTTTGAATATGGTGGTCATCCATACATTTTGATCAAAGTTCAGCAGGCCCTGGTTCAGGCCTTCTATGATTAGATGAGTCAGGTAAGAGAGGTCTTGCATTTTTAGCTCCATAGGTGTTCCCAACACTTCCCAGGGACATTTCCAGTTCCATCAGTCCCATTTCCAGCCAAGATATTGGGTGGTGGCTAGGTGATAATAGTGTGGCTGTGTAG
>JBDJHY010855497.1:0-15020 GCA_039654485.1 Withania somnifera | reverse complement strand
TGTTAAATTAGGGAGTATTAATTAGGGAGAGAGTATTAAATGTTATTGTATTAAAATGGTTCATATAATAAGAAACCCACATTTAATGAATGCAGTAAATATAATAAAAGCAATAAAAAAACACATTTAATGAAATAATAGAAGCAATACAACCATATTTAATGAATGCAGTAAATATAATAAAAGCAATAAGAAACTACATTTAATTAATGCAGTAAATATAATAGAAGCAATACAACCACATTTAATGAATGCAATAAATATAATAGAAGCAATACAAATATATATTACGTATCTAACGCCCTGGGGCGCTCGTTAGCGGGCTCGTTTAATGATATCATTATTTCTAGATGTTTCATTTAGTAGCATCTACTTGACTGAAGAGTAACCTGGGGATTGATTCAACTTCTTGCTAGATTAGTTAGCTTAAAGATTGTTCCCAAGGGACATCCCATTGCCAAGAAAATAGGCACGCAGCTGATTCATTTATTCAGCAGTATGAATTCTTGTTTGGGGAATTTTCACTTTTCCTCTGCTTGCTTTGTAATTTTTCACATTTTGTTCTTTGATTATCAAATGTTTCATGGGTATTTAAGTGGTTTATTATTTGATGAATGTAAACTTTTAAATTTGGTGTCAAATTTCGTAGCAATCAAAATTATGGTGATCCTTTCACTTTGTTTATCGGCTAATTGATGTTAATTGTACTGTATTCTTTGTTTTTTTCACATCACTGCTTGACTTATCTCATTAGTGTTAATACATGCGTTTGTCTGACTTTATTTCTTAAACTTAAATTTGTAACGAATTCTTTCATTTCAACTTTTTAGTAGTTTTGCCATTTTCACTGTAGGAAGTTGTTCCATATTGCTGTAAATTAAGACAAAAAAAGCCTTATAAATTTTTCAGGCGAGAGTTTTGCATTACATCATTCAGCTACAGATTCCAAAGCTATATTCCTCATAAGGTTAGTTCACAACTTGATCATCTGTAGTCTCAATTATCAGGAAATTACACTTTTCTGTTGAGCTTCATATATTCTACCTATTCTAGAGCATAGATTATACTCTTCTTCCCACTAAATATTTTATTTCATGCGCTACTCTGTCTAGATTAGCTTCATGTTTTTCATTGTATCCTTTAGCACTATCCGTGAGGGAGCAAACCTATTTTAAGGAAATTGTGAAGGAGGGAAGTTGCAACCCTTCATAGAATATAGTATTCAAAAGGAGACTTATGCTCACCAACAACTTGTACTTTGAATATATTCAATGATATGACATAATTTTATCAAATAATAATTGTGTCGAATTTAAACTTTTTGTTATTAATTTTGTAAATTCTTAATTCACTGACTTTTCGTCTTGTCTTTCTTTTGAAGGTAGCAAATCTATCTCATAAATTTGATGAAAGTGTTATAGATGCCACAGAAGTATAATAAATCAGGATGCATCATAAAAGATATGTATTAGTTCTTCAACTAAGATACTTTTAGTTTGATCTGCACAAATAACGCTAATGAATTGAACTTTTTTCTTATTTTTTCAAAGCAGGACATATTTTTAAGTATAATAATTCCTTATATGAAAATAGATTTGAAATAACTATTGATAATGTGACATTGGTTTAGAGACAAGACTATCATATTGTTAGCGTTTTGATAAATAACTTTATCATGTATCATAATATGTACTAAGAGATTCGTTGTTCAACAACGAGTATTTTCATATAAATTTTTATATTTTCTTATTTATTAGTTTTTGAGTTTTTACGCCTACTACTACAGTTCTTAAAGAACCATGTTATTCAATAAATCTAAAAATTGATGCTCTATAAAATATAATTTTGTTATAAAATAAATTATAATATAAAATCAAATAAATTCAAAAAGTGGAAAGTTTTTAAAATTGGAAAGTTTCTAAAATGGAAAAGTTTCCAAACTTGGAAAGCACTAAAATGGGAAGGCTTCTAAAAATGGAAAAAATTAAAACTAAAAAATCAGCCTATCCATACATATTTATAGTCACCATGTTGGTTGATACATGACATTACAAGTCATTAGTCACCAACCATAGTAGCTTAGTTGGCTGTCATGTGGCTAAACATAAGGTTTAGCCATTAAGTCTTATTTTTAGCCACATGGCTATACAAATTTGCTTACAACACTCCCCCTTGGATATTCATGTGGAAGGAATCATACATGATTATCCATAATACGCATTGTTTGCTGCCTCATTAAAAACCTTACCAGGAAAAATCCAATGAGATAAAAACCATGGTTAAGGAAAAAAGAATACAGCGCGTATTCCTACTCCCCCTGATGAAGACCACGATTCAAGCGACTAGGTCTTTGCGCGTCCCAATCCTATGCACCATCTTCTCAAGGGTTGACGTTGTAGAGACTTAGTGAATAGATCTGATGGATTATCGCTTGAATGGACTTGTTGCACATCAATATCTCTCTTTTTCTGAAGATCATGTGTAAAGAACAACTTTGGTGATATGTGCTTCGTTCGACCTCCTTTGATGAAGCCTCCTTCTAATTGGGCTATGCATGCAGCATTGTCTTCATATAGGACTGTGGGTGCCTTGATATCATCCTTCAGGCCGCATCTTTCCTGGATGGAATGTATCATCGATCTCAACCACACACATTCTCTACTTGCTTCATGAATAGCGATTATCTTCGCATGATTTGAAGAAGTAGCAACGACAAAGTATTTTGTAGATATCCATGATTGGCGGTTCCTCCAAAAGTGAATACATAGCATGTTTGAGATCGAGCTTTATATGGGTCCGATAGATAATCGGCATCTACATGACCAATAAGATCTGTACAATATCCTTTAAAGTAAAATAGACCCATATCAATAGTCCCCTTAAGGTACCGTAGTACATGTTTGACTCTGTTCCAATGTCTTCGCGTAGGGGAAGAACTATACCTTGTTAGCAAATTAACAGAAAATGCTATATCAGGTATTGTTGCATTATGAAGATACATAAGTGCACCAATTGCATTGAGATATGGTACTTCAGGACCAAGGGGTTCCTTGTTTTCTTCTCGAGGTCGGAACGGATCATTATTCATATCAAGTGATCGAACAATCATTGGAGTAATTAAGGGATATGCTTTGTCCATATAAAATTTTCAGGATTTTCTCAGTATAGACAGATTGATGGATGAAAATACCGTCTGCTAAATGTTCAATTTGTAGACCAAGACAAAGTTTAGTCTTTTCGAGAACCTTCATCTCAAACCCTTTCTTTAAATATTCAATCACCTTTTGGACCTCTTCTAGAGTTCCAATTAGACTTATGTCATTAACATAAACGGCTAGTATAACGGAGCCTAACGTTGCTTTCTTAATAAAGATACAAGGACAAATGACATCGTTTATATAACCTTCATTTATCAAGTACTCACTAAGACGATTATACCACATACGACCTGATTGTTTTAGACCATACAATAATCTTTGTAATTTGATTGAGAAGGTACCTCGAGACTTTGAACGATATGCTTCAAGCAATTTAAAACCTTTTGGAATTCTCATATAAATTTCATTATCAAGTGAGCCAAAGGTATGCTGTAACTACGTCCATAAGATGTATCTCAAGATTTTCATTTACAACTAAACTGATAAGATATCAAAACGTTATTGCATCCATGACCAGTGAATATGTTTCCTCATAGTCGACATCGGGTCTTTGAGAGAATCCTTGCGCAACAAGGCGAGCCTTGTATCTTATAATCTCGTTCCTCTCATTTCTTTTTCGTACAAAGACTTATAGCCAACAGATTTTACACCATCAGTGGTTTATACTACAGGTTCAAAAACCCCACGTTTAGCAAGTGAGTTCAATTCTGACTGAATTGCCTCTAAATGTTGTAGGCATAATATTTAGCAAGTATTGCAAGCATATTATGTTTCCATGTGGCTAAAATATTTGACTTAGTGACTAAGTTTATGTTCAACCACATGACAACCAACTAAGCCGCCATGTTTGGTGACTAATGACTTGTAATGCCATGTGGCAACCAACATGGTGGCTATAAATATGAGAAAGGTGGGCTGAAAATTTTAGAAACTTTTCATTTTTAGTTCATTTCTATTTATAGTAACTTTTCATCTTTAGAAATTTTCTTCTTTTAAAATTTATTTGGTTTTGTATTGTGTTTCATTTTATCATAATGTCTGATATCAATAAACTTGAATTTGTTGGCCTTGATATATCGGGAAAAGGCAACATATCGTGGGAACTGGATGCCGAGTTGCATTTAGATGCGATGGGTCTGGCAGACACTATAAAGAATGGTAATCAGGCATCGGTCCAAGATCAGTCCAAGGCGATAATCTTTCTTCGCCACCACCTTGACGAGGGTTTGAAAATGGAATCTCACAGTTAAAGATCTCATTACATTGTGGAATAATCTGAAAGATAGATACCACCACCTGAAGTTGGTCGTCCTTCCACAGGCTCGTCATGGGTGGCTGAATTTGAGGTTGCAAGATTTTAAAATCATAACTGAATATAATTCTGCAATGTTTAGAATTATTTCGCAGCTGAAGTTATGCGGGGAGAATATCCCCTGATCACGACATGCTTGAAAAGACATTCTCGACTTTTCTAGCCTCGAATATGCTCCTACAGTAGCAATATCAACGTATGGATTTCACAAAATATTCTGAATTAATCTCACATCTTCTGGTTGCTAAACAACAAAACAACCCACTAATAAAAAATCATGAAAGTAGACCTGCTGGATCTGCTCCATTTCTTGAAATGAATGAGGTAAATTTTCAACAGCGTGGACGAGGTCGTAGCCCCAGATGTGGTCATGGCCATGATCGAAGAAGAAATGATGGTTGCGGTGGTCGTCTTGCAGTAAATAATAACCAACGACCCAGAAGGAGGATTGAGAGGTATGATACAGTACCCAAGAAAAATTCAGAGAATTTATATCACAGGTGTGGAGGAAAAGGACACTAGTCACGTACCTGTCGTGCATCGAAGCGTTTGGTCCAGCTATATAAAGCATTCCTGAATAAGAAGGAAAATAAAGCAGAGAAAAATTATCACCGAAGATGATATTGAATCCATGCAACTTGATGTAGCTAATTTCTTTTTCCCTGAAGGAAAAGTGGATCACCAAATAGGTAATGAGACCCCCGATAACGTAAATGGTTTTAAGTTCTATCATTTTAATGACTATGTGTATCTCTGTAAGCCTTGTAAATAAATAAAAGTTTATGTAAAAGCTCTATTTAATAGTTACCATGTAATATTTACTCTATTTTATTCTTTTATTTTGAAGAAAAATATGGATGTACCTCAAGTTTTATTTGGATTAATACTAAATCACAATGATATCTGTGCAATTAATAATGGAACAACTCATGCCATCTTCAAAGATGAGAAATACTCTCTTACTTACTGAGGAGAAAAATGAATGTTACAACAATTTCTGGTAATTCGAAATTGATTGAAGGCTCCGGAAGAGTTGCTATATTTCTGCCTAAGGGGATAAAACTGGTTATAGAAGATGTTTTATTCTCTTTTAAATCCCTAAGAAACTTGTTATTTTTAAGGACACCCACCAAAATGGGTATCATGTTGAGACAATAAATGAAATGAATAAAGATACATTGACATTATCAAGAATGTCTCAAGCCAGAAATATATTTTGGAAAAATTATCAACTTTTTCATCTGGACTGTATTGTGCAGAAATTGGTGCAATTAAAGCACATTCTATCGTAAACCAAAAGTTTACCGATTTGAATACTTTTATATTGTTGCATGACCGAATGGGTCGCCCTGGATCAATTATAATGAGGTGAATCACTAAAAATTCAATTGGGCACCTATTAAAGAACCTAAAGATTCTTACAAAAGATGAATTTTCATGTTATGTTTGTTACCTAGGAAAATTGATTGCTAGGCCATCACCAATGAAGGTTGGCATCGAATCCCCTAAATTTTTGGAACATATACATGGGGACATGTGTGGATCTATCGACCCACCTAGTAGAGTGTTTAGATATTTTATAGTCTTAATTGATGCATCTCAAGGCGGTCTCATGTGTGTCTCCTATCATCTCGTAACCTGGCATTTGCAAAGTTGTTGGCACAAATAATATGATTAAGGGCGCAATTTCAAGATTATCCTATTAAGCCATTTGCCTCGATAATGCTGGAGAATTTACATCTCAAACTTTTAATAATTATTGTTTATCTTGGGATAAAAGTTGAACATCATGTAGCTCATGTTCATACTCAAAATGGCCTCACAGAGTTGTTTATTAAACGCATACAATTGATAGCTAGACCACTACTTATGAGAACAAAATTGCACACTACCATTTGGGGTCATGCTATCTTGCATACAACATCACTTATTCGTCTCCGACAGACTGGCTATAATAAATATTCTCCATCTCAATTGATTTTTGGTCATGAAGCGAATATTACTCATCTATGAATTTTTGGTTATGTGATATATGTGCCAGTAGCATCACCGCAGAACCTGGAGGTGATTGAACTACCTTAAGCCCCGAAGTAAATTCTCCTTTCATCCCTTTCGACGGGGAACTCATCACTAAGATGGGCCCTCAAAGAAGGTTAGGAATATATGTTGTGTTTGACTCACCCTCCATAATTCACTACCTTCAATCACTGTCTGGAGACTTATTCACTGCGAGATTTGCCGATTGTCGGTTTGAAGAAATAAATTTTCTGCGATTAAGGAGAGAGAAAAAGGAACCCATGAAAAGAGAAGATATTGTGTGGAAGGTTTCATCACTATCTCACTTTAATCTATGTACTCCAATATGTGAGTAGGAGGTCCAGAAATCATCCACTTATAAAGAATAGAAAATTAAATGTCAAATGCATTTACTGATTTGAAAAGAGTAACAAAGTCACATGTCTCTATAACGAAGTGCCTATTTGAATCGATATCTCAGAAGGACCATTCGCTAGTGTCATAGCTTCCTTATCCCAAAAGATAAAATGATCAAAATCCTAGGTCTGATTGGGTTCGAAAGATAAAAATCCTAAGAAAAGAAGCGTGGTAAACCATTGGGTTCAAAAGATAAAAATCCTAAGAAAAGAAGCGTGAAAGATAATTAAAATGACACCGTAAAAGAATCTCACGATAAGGTTCAAGGTCTGATTAATCATAATGTTCCTGCAGAAATTAGTGAACCCGAGACTCGAGTAAATGAAGAACTTTCAATAAGTTCTATTGGTGATGAAATAAATTTAAATCGATCAAAAATTATGGCGGATAATATTTTTCAATATAATGTTGCACTAAATATTATGCAGGGCAATGAGGATCTCGAACCTCAATCTGTCGAGGAATGTCGGCAAAGATGTGATTGGCCAAAATAGCAAGAGGTAATTCAGTCAGAATTGAACTCACTTGCTAAACATGAGGTTTTTAGACTTGTAGTCCAAACCTCCAATGGTGTTAAATTAGTTGGCTATAATTGGGTATTTGTACGGAAAAAAATGAGAGAAATGAGATTGTAAGATTATAAGATACAAGGCACGCCTTGTGGAACAAGGCTTCATTCAAAGACCTGGTGTCAACTATAAAAAAACATACTCACCCTTTATGGATGCAATAACGCTTCGATATCTTATCTGTTTAGATGTAAATGAGAATCTTGAGATACATCTCCAGTTGTGGTTATAACATATCTTTATGGTTCACTTGATAATGAAATTTACATGAAAATCCTAGAAGAATTTAATTTACGTGAAACATATCATTCAAAGTCTCAGGATATGTACTCAATCAGATTACAACGATCATTAGATGGTCTAGACAATCAGGGTGTATATGGTATAATCGCTTTAGTGAGTACTGATAAATAAATGTTATATAAATGATGTCATTTGTTCTTGTATTTTTATTAAAAAAACAACGACAGGGTTTTTCATACTGCCCATTTATGTTGATGACATAATCTCATCGGAACTCCAAAAGAGGTTCAAAAAGTGATTGAGTATTTATAGAAAGAGTTTGAGATGAAGGATCTCGAAAAGATAAAACTTTATCTTAGTCTGCAAATTGAATACTTAGCAGACGATCTTCATCCACCAATCTGCCTATACTGAAAAAAAATTTAAAACGGTTTTACATAGACAATGCACATCCATCAAGTACTCCACTGGTTGTTCAATTACTTAATGTAAATAGAGACCTATTCCGAACTCAAGAAGAAAATGAGGAACTCCTTGGTCATGAAGTATCATATCTCAATGCAATTGATGCATTTATATACCTTGCTAATGCAATAAGGCTGGATATAGCATTTTCTGTTAATTTTCTAGCAAGGTTTAGTTCTTTCCCTATGCGAAGACATTGGAACGGAGTCTAGCATATAATACGATATCTAAAGGGGACCACTAATATGGTCTGTTTTACTCTAACGAATATTATGCAGATCTTGTTGATTATACAGATGCAGTATTTATCATATCTGCATAATTCTAGATCTCAGAAAGGCTATGTTTTCACATTTGGAGGAACCGCTATATCATGACGATCTACAAAGCAGTCTGTCATTACCACTTCTTCGAATCATGCCGAAATAATTGCAATTCATGAAGCAAGTAGAGAATGTGTGTGGTTGAGATCAGTGATACATTCCATCAATGAAAGATGCGGCCTGAAGAGTGATGTCAAGGTACCCACGATCTTGTATGAAGACAATGTTGCGTGCATAGCTCAATTAAAATGAGGCTTCATCAAAGAAAACAAAATTAAGCACATATCACCGAAGTTGTTCTTCACTCATGATTTACAGAAGAATGGCGATAATAATGTGCAGCAAATCCGTTCAAGCGATAATCCAGCAGATATATTCACTAAGTCTTTACCAACCTCAACTCTGGAAAGGATGGTACATAAGATTGGGATGCGAAAACTTAATCACTTGAATTATGAATTTCATCAGGGGGAGTAAGAAAACACGCTGTGGTTAAGGTTTTTATTCCACTGGGTTTTTCCTGGTAAGATTTTTAATAAGGCAGCTAGCAATGTGTATCGTAGATAACCATGTATAGATTTTCTTTTACATGACTATCCAAGGGGGAGTGTTGTAAATTGTGTTTGTTATGTGTTAGCTAAAATGGTGACTAATGGCTTGCAATGTCATATGTCAACCAACAAACCCACCATATTTGGTGACTAATGACTTGTATGGCATCGCAAGCCATTAGTCACCATTTTAGCCAACACATAGCAAGCACACTTACAACAGAGTGCTGTAAAGTGTGTTTGTCATGTGTTAGCTAAAATAGTGACTAATGACTTACAATGCTATGTGACAACCAACAAAGCAACCATGTATGGTGACTAATGGCTTGTAATGCTATATGTCAACCAATATGGTGACTATAAATATGTAAGAGGTGGACACTACTATTTTGACTTAATTTGAATTTATTTTCCTATTTTAGAAATTTTCTCCTTTTGAAAACTTTCCTCTTTTAAAAACTTTCTAATTTTAAAATTTATTTAATTTTGTATCATATTTTATTTTATAACAGCACTACAAATGTGTTTCATTTATTGTAAATTTTATTATAATATTATAATAATTTATATTAGCATAATACACATGTTCACTAAACTATTACTTTACCAATGATCTGTGAACTGAAAGACTGACAATTTTATGAAAGAGGATGATGCGTAAGGGACCATTTTATTAATTTTAAACCGCATGGACGGACCAATAAACTAAAAAGTAAAATTCTAGTCAAGTTTTAACTCGACCCGCTGATGTTGACGAGTTTGAATTTGGATTAATCAATCGATACATCTAAATTGTTTAAATACACAAAGGAAAAAATGGTCCTCCTTTAATGTTTTTTTCTGAATCGATATTTCATATTCATATTATGATTTTACTAATTCAAATTTATATTAGATAATATTTTTTTCGATAATAGAATTCGGATTTGCACTAACTAGAATTTTATTAGAAGGTAAATATTTTTCATCAAAAAAATTCAAATCATAAAAAGATAATTCACTATACTCACATTTTTTTTTGGATAATTCCTCCCATCTCTATCTATATTTGTTTATACGTATTGTTCTGTGTCTTTTCAACCATACGAATAGGCAACGAACAAAGGAAGGGGCATGGGAATTTCCAATTCTTATTCCTAAACGGGGACTCTTTCACCCACTTGGTGCCCTTATTCTAACTTTACCCCCAATGCGTTTGGCCTAATTTTTAAAATTATGTTTGCCTGAATAAAATAACATAAAGATTATTAAAAATTGTGACTTGAGATTAATTATAAATATAAATTATTTTATTAAAAATAAAATGAAAAATTCGAAGTCAAATTACTACTACTAAGTATAAATATATGTTATTTTTCTAACACTAACTAAAAGAAAGAGTGTTATATGAACTGATACAGAAGAAGTATTTTTTAAAATGGATTAAATCTGTTTTTGGAAGGAAGAATAAACATATTTCCTCACTTGTAACTAGAACTTAAAAAATTAGGTTGATTAATTAATCTGAAACAAAGAGGGGGAGCATTAATGTTAATTAACAGTTTCAACTACTTTAACAGATTAAGATTATCAAACAAATATTCATCATTGATTGAGATTTACACACGCTCATAAAAACACTTAATGAAATGAAAGTTGCTAAATAAGTGGATAAAGATGTGTATTAGTAGGGATTAATAACTATTAACTAAAACCTTTTCTTTACGTCATCAAATGTAAATGGGTCCCCTTCTTCAGTCTCATTATTATGTTGACAGAGTTCTTTAAAGAAGAGTGAAACAAGTCCATTTTTTTTTTTTTTTACTCTTTTAACTTTTTCTTCAAAATTAATATACATATTCGCAATGACATAGTCTTACTTTTATTATTGTAAATTATGATATTTTATTCAAATATATTATGTTATATTATAATTTTTTTAAAAAAAACTCAACTGTATATTGTTTCTCAATGAAATTGCCCTTAATCCTTTCCCATCTCGCCTATCCGCCCCTAATCAAATTTATATAAGAAAAAATAAATATATAATTATCAAATAACTTTTATATTTTATACTTTTAATTACTTTTTGTTTAAGAGGTAACACTATTTTCTTAAATTATATTCTTCATAATTTAAAGCTATTCTATTGTTGATTTGATTGTTTCAATTTTATATTTTTATCTATTTCATTTTAAAATTTATGCATAGTCATATATCATTTCTTTACTTCATTATATTCTCAAAAAATTTCAAAGACCCGTCCCTTGCCCCACCACCTTTCTTGTACATCTTTTCTGATCCAATTTATTTTAAAATAGCAGTTATGAGAAAAATTATTACAATAATAAAATTAATTTGATAAATAAAATATTTTCAGTTTCAAGTTAGTTTAAATTTATATAATTTATATATAATTTAATTTGTAGCATAAAAAATGTTAGCAAGAAAATGAGGATAAATTCTTGTTCTTACATAATAAAGCTATCATTCAATTAAAAACTAAAAGTATCAAGACTATTTTACTTTGTAATATTGCTAAATATGCAATACATAATTTTGTATTTGATCATATTGCTAAATATGCAATATCTAATATTGTATTTTTATAATACAATAATTAAGTACCCACATGATGTGTGGATAATATTAAAAGAAAATAATTATAATTGAGTAATACGTGAAGATATCTACATGTAAAGAAAGAAATAATGATACATCAAAATATCAAATATTTTGTAACTTGATATACCTATATAGAAATGCAAATATTCAAAAGTTAATAAAGTTTCTTTTTCATCCTGATTTGAAAATTGTATTTTCAGAATAAGATTTTAAAATTTTTACCCAAGCCATGTAATAAATACATTCTTTGCATTATACCAAAGAATTGCATCTAAATTATTTTTCATGGTCAGTAAAGATTTCGAGAAGGCAAATAATAATAAAATAAAATAAATATAAAATAACATACATAAATTCACTACTGAACAAACAAAGCGCCTTGCTTATGCAAAAAGCTTTCTTACTCTTTTATTAATAAATAAATAGTTAGTCTATGATAACTTTTATATTCTTAGATATGCAAACACCCCCTTTCCCAAGTTCACCCCCTCATCCCACCCCTTCCCTTCCATACCTTAAAAGCTAGTACAAAATGCTTGTTATTGTATTGTTGTCATCAATTTCAAATTACTATTCTATTAAGATATTTAAATCATTTATTATAAAAAAAAATAAGTAAATTACAGAATAATATTTATTTATAAGTCATGTAAAAATTCAATAAAGACAACAAATATAGATAAAATTCTTTATAAAATTTATTGTTTTCTCCGTAATTTCAATAATAAAATGAAAGACTTCACGAAAAAATAAAATTATTAATCAGATCATACACATAAATAATAATTAATTTGCATAGTTTTTTTGAATATTATTAGTTGTATTATCAGATTCAGAATTAATTTCAAGATCTTTATGTTATAAGAATATTTATGAAATAAATAGCCATAAAAAAATATTCATGTTTGGGAGATGAAAGAGAACAAATAAATTTTGAAATTGATAACTAAAATTTACTTTGATGCTAAGTAAGAAACACATAAAATAATAAAGTATGAATACTTATCATTTTAATAAATAAAATTAATAATATAAGAATAATAACAAAGTTAGCATTTAAACAGCTAAGTACTTGACTAAATTTTTTAATAAAAGATGAATTTATTTTTATTTGTGTGTTATTTTTATCACTAATTAGGTGAATAAATAAAAATATAAAATATTATTTATTTGAATTCAGACCTGAATGTTGTATGAAAATATTAGCTTATAATATAACCATTTGCATATAAAAAATATTAAAAAAATAATTAAAAATAAAAATATAAAAAATGCAGTAAATAAATTCAACGATAAGCTGTAAAGCTAACGATCAATAGAAAAAGAGAAAAGTGAAGGAAGATTGAGCATTGTATATATTACTGTAGCAACATATATAAAAGAGAGCTTAAGAAGTTAGAATTTCACTCCAACTCAAATTCACATTTAAATACCATATTAATTTATTTTAAAAAGATTAGATTATCACTTTTCCTTATTCTTAATTTTCTTTTAAAACAATATGAATTTCTTATAATATTTATATTTGAATTGAGATGAATTTTTGAAATTCAATAAAATGAATTCAAATATTTTTGATAGTTAACAATAATGCAATAAAAGAGGAGCAAATTGTTAATCATCTTTAACTTTGGTATTTTACGTTTTCCCCCTCTCTCTCGCTTTTATCTTTGTTAAAATATTATGTTTTTCTTTATTTGCTAATAAATATAACTTATTATGGTACATACAATGTATTATAAAAGTATATATAAATGAATTGCAAGTAGATATATAGGTTATCTCGGATAACTTTCAATTTGTATTTAAAATTTTAAATAATTTTAAATTTATTATTATTATTATTATTATTATTATTACAAACGAATACTACGTATGTACTACTACTAGTACTGTTGTTATTGTTATTATTATTATTGTTTTGTTTATTATTTAAATATATTTTATAACATTTGAAAGAGATAAAGTTAATGAAATAGTAAGAGTTTATTAAGAATTCTTTTGTAGTAAGATTTTATTTTAGCTAATGTTTTGTTTTTAAAAAAAGGATAATAATTTTTTAAATATAAAATTTTTTAATATATTAATTTTTATTAATAATAAATTTTATTATTAGTAATAGTACTACAACCACTGGTACTTTGTATACATAACTAGTACTAAATATATTTGATTACATCCGAAAAAGATAAGTTAATGAAATAAGTTAGGGTTAATTTAGAACTCTTCTGCAGTAAGACTCTTTTTTCTTAATAATTTTTTTTCTTCTTAAAAGAATATAAAAACTTTTAATATTTTAATTTTTATTAATTAATTAATTTTATTAGTAGCAGTACTACAACCACTGGTACTATGTATGTAGAACTACTGCTGCTGCTGTTTATTAATTATTATTATTATTATTGTTGTTGTTATTATTATCATTTTTTATTTAATAATTAAATACATTTTGTAATATATGAAAGGGATAATTCAAATAAATAGTAATCTTACAAAGTTTTATATTGAAAACTTTTCATCATTCAACTTTAATTTAATTAATTAATTAACATATAGATATTTTTATACTTTTATTTAATATTTAAATCAATTATATTCAGTTTAATAATATTTAGATAGGTTTATGAAGTTGTAAATATTATTTAGAACTATATTTTTCTAGTTTTAAGCTAATGATAATTTGTTTTTCTTTTTAAAACATTAATATTTTAGAATTGAAATATTTTAAATTTTTAATTCAAATCTTTTTATTATCATGATTATTATTCTTGTTTTAAAAATTGACAAATGACACATCTTATGCTGCCACTTGACTTCTTTTGATGTTTCGTCCTCTTACTTTGAAAACTATTTTGAAAACATTCTTCCTAATGGTGAGTAGGAAACAATCTCTCTATCTTATCTAAAAGACAATCTCTACATCTCACCCTTTTGAAACTTCATTTATCATGTCACACAAAATATGTTATTATTGTTATTAATTTCTAAGTTATACACATTAATTAACTGACAATACAATTTTTGTATACAGTTAGTATCAGTGTTGTCAGACTAGGAGCGAACCGTCCGATTGGATAGGTCCGATTGGAAACCGGACACCAGACTGATCCGGTCCTCTTCAAAAAACTCCTAAAAAATAACTCGGTCTAAACTCAGTTCAACCGGAAAAAATCGGACAGAAAAATCAAAAAAATTAGGGTTTTCATATTAAACTAAATATTGTGGTAAGATTTGAATATCATGTGGTAAAAAATTAGTATTGAATGATATTTTGTGCGCTAGATAATGATAAATTATGTGTTTAAATTTAGTGTTGGATATATTTATAATATTAAAATATTCATTACATCATTATGACGTCA
>JBDJHY010855388.1:0-15021 GCA_039654485.1 Withania somnifera | reverse complement strand
TACCGAAATTTTGATAACTAATATAACTCTCACTCTTTACAATGAAATTGGGTGGGTTGTCTATTTATAGGATAACTAAGTGCTAGCATCGACAATCAAGTGACAATATTCCCTTGGTCACTTATCCTTTAGCCATTGAAGGAGGTCATGCCTCTTGCATCATACACTCGACACAGTAACGTCTCGCATGTTAGCCTTCTATGTTTTAATAAAGACAATCACAAGGAATATTCATCTCACGGGTACTAAAGTTGGATAGGAGCTGATCGGAAATCAAAAAGGAAAAAGAAATCATCAAGATCAATCAACAAGCGACAGGATCAAAGAAGATCTCAAAGGACGAAATTAGAATCCATCAAGCAAGGAAAGAAATCCATCAAAGGAAGATAAATCAATCTATGCCAATCAAGAAGATCTCAAAGGAAGAAATTAGAATCCATCAAGCTAGGAAAGGAGTCTATCGAAGGAAGAGAAATCAATCTGTACCAATCAACTTAAATCTCGGCATTCAACAAATCAGTCCACACAAAATAGACATATCTGATATGAACATGATTTCATGTGACCGATTGGAAAGGATGACAAGATTGCACGACTCGAGAAGAAGGAAAAACTCGACTAACTGCACTGAGCGTTGAGGCCATACTTCAAGGCACAAAAGCCAACTCTTCTCTTACAACTATATGGTTAAGAGATTTATGAGGAACCGGTAAGGTTGTTCTATGCTAATCTCAGATTTTCAAAAGACAGCAATGAACTTGAGACTCTTGTTTTGGGTAACAGGATTGTACTTAGTGATTTTCTCTTTGAACACATATTTGATACAAAATTCTCTGGTATGGTCCCTTACATGAATGACACTTGGCTCTAAGACTTTGAAGTGACACTTGAGGAGGCACGTAGTGCAGTTAGTGATCCAACTTTCGATCATCTGGAATTTAGACCGCACTCTCTCTATTTTTTAGCTTCGGGTGTTAGCTCGCATGATTGCCACTACTTTAGCCCTAAGGAAGGGTTCCTTTAGCAACAAACATTTTTGTACTGTTATGTTTGTTGAAGAAATACAAAATCAACTAGGCCCTTTGGTTCAAGAACCTGATGCAAGAAAGTGCTAATCATATCCATGCCTCTTCTAGTCTATCGAATGGTTTGCTAATTACTCGGATCATCAAAGACTCACTTGTGGATCTCTCTGTATATGTTTCCACTAAAATCACCGGCACCTACGATACAAAGACCTTTGCCAGCATGGGGTACATACTGATTGACAAGTAATTGTGCAGGAAGGAACACGCAAAAGGGAATAATGAATCCCCCAAGGTAAGTAGGGTGTCTGTAGACTCTACCTCGGTACTGATCAAGGAATACAAAGACATCAAAAATCGTATACAGGCTCTATGGGAAGCTACCAAAGCAATGCATAAGGCGATAAACAAAATGGTGCAAATTGGTAAAGAGACATGTACTGATGTTAATAATCTATGTTTGGCGATAGGAAGTCTAAAGAAAGATGGTCTAGTTTCAGTGAATCAACTGATGAAGAGAGTCGACTCACTCCAAAAGGAAGTGAACTCCTCCAATAATGAACTTGCTATTGCTATTCAGAATTTTTACACCAACTTTATCTCGAACATTGAAAGTTTGTATGACACCTTCTCCAGAAACGTCATAAATGCCCTCAAATACTTTTTTAGTGCACGTGCTGGTGGTGGTGGTTGTTAAATTGAGTGGGTGTTGTTTTTAGATAATGTTTTAGGGCTATGACCCCGTATTGACTGTTTGATAGGGGTTGTGTCCCCTTTTTAACTGGTTGTTTTTGCTATGACTCTGACATGGGTAGGTGTTCCCATAGACTGGCTAAATATTGCTAGTTTTTTAGTTTACTATATGCGTTTTCCTCGATTGGTTGTTTTTTTATTTTATTTCTCTTTTTTTCATTTTGCTTATGCTAAATGGGGAGAACAGGATAGCTGTCGACCAATAAGGAAGTCAACAACTCAGGGAGAGCCTTATAGACTGGGGGCGTCATCTTACACATATCAGGAGCCAGCTTACATCACGAGTCAGGAAAGTCAACTGAAAATTTAATTGTTGTTAGCTTACTTCTTGGTTGACAATAGATGATTGTCATTACCAAAAGGGGTAGATTTTAAGCCTCCTATGTTTTAATAAAGACAATCACAATGACTATTCATATCGCAGGTATTAAAGCTGGAAACGAGCTGATAGAAGATCAAAAAGAGAATAAATCATCAAGATCAATCAACAAATGGAAGGATTAAAGAAGATATCAAAGGAAAAAATTAGAATCCATCAAGCAAAGAAAGGAGTCCATCAAAGGAAGAGAAATCAATATATGTCAATCAAGAAGATCTTAAAGGATGAAATTAGAGTACATCAAGCAATGAAAGGATTACATTAAAGAAAGAGAAATTAATATGTGTCAATCAACTTAAATCACGACATTCAACAAATCTGTCCACATCCAATCATAGACATATCTGATTTGGACATGATCTCATGTAACCAACTGAAAAGGAGAACAAGATTAGATGACTCAAGAAGAAGGAAGGAAGAGCAAGCATAAAATCATGGACATATCTGATATGAACATGATCTAGTTTGATTCTTTGATCAAGGAAAAATCAAATACTTGATAGGGAAGAACTCCCTTGGGTTTGCTTATCAAGCGATAACATACAAACTTATTAAAGAAACATCCACAAGACAAGATCAAATACGCAACTTTACTTGAGCATGTACTACTGTCTTTACCTTAAGAAAATTATTGTAGTCAACTTCATAGATTACAGTGAGTGGAAAAATAAGAGACACTTTACTAGTAGAAAAATACGAGTTAAGATTATGTTACAATTGAGAGTAGAAGTGTGTGATTCACTGTAATGTTGTTCACACTTGAAGCATAAAGGAAACCCTTGAAACACAATAGGACTGAACTAGGCACCAAATTGGTGATCCGAACCAGTAGAAAAATCTCTTGTCTTTTTTTATTTATCTTATTTTATTACTGCTATTGATTTATCCTGCTAAAACTGTCTTACAGGTAAGTCGACTAACTGATCAAAGGTCGGCTAACAGTGAATAAATTTTAAATTCACACACACCCTTTTTAGTTTCATGGATCTGCCTTAGCTCTTGGATCCTTTGATGCACTGTCATTTTTGGGTCTTTTTATGCTGTCATTATTTTTATTTGGACTCAAGAATCTTTTATCATCTTAAACGCTCTTCACTATCTTGATCACCTCATGTAATCTCGACATTCATTGTCACCTTGGGCATCTTCTGCTCCGATCGAGCATGCAAACTTTTCTTGATGGCCTTGAGACGTAATGTTGCTTCAATCCTTAACGCTATCATACCCGACCCAATTCTGATCGATTTGACCAGTTTAAACTAAAGAATTTTCCTCCACACATATATCCCTCTGTTTTTTGAGGTTGAGGTCCAAAGGCCTAGAGTCCAAATACTTTGACCCTGACTGGTACTGCCTCGTGTTCATCTTATATCATCTCTCCTGACTCATAAGGTTTCTTTATTTTCTCCCTTTGTTCTTTTAGTTCCTCGCAATCATTCCCAGATATCTTTTCTGGCCTTCCTTTCTGATAACATCTGATAATATTTCTATTGCCGAGGATAAAGTCGTTGTTTTCTTCATCGAGGTGACTAAATCTAATTTTATTACTCGATCTACATATTCAAGGGCTGTGAATGGCAATTCCTTTTTCGTCATCTTGCCCCCTAGTTGACCTGTTGTGGCTACTGGATCTAGATCCGCTTTCGATAAGTTTTTTCTTTTTTGCCAATACTCCCTGATGATTTTAAATCCTTGGTTGATCAGGTTATTCTAAAGCACCCTAACTTTTCTGAGGACTTTTGTCATTATGCTTTTGGGATCCCTCTTCTCCTACCTAGACGCCCCCTGCCATTCACTTCATATCTTTGTAAGACGAAGCCTCCCTCGACACCATTATATGAAATTATGGGTGAACTACTAACGGGGAAGTCATTTCCCCACTTTAACTGAAAACATCTCCACCTATAAGCCTGGATATCTAGGTGTGTATACTTACCCTTTTATCATGGGCCTTTGTTCGAATGGTATAATTCAGTTCATTCTCCTCCTGTACAATATCTACAAAATTTCCCTAGTTTAGGTGTCTCCTATGATATGAAGGGCAGTTTCTACCTTTATGTTGTAGCGCTTTCTCTGGGTCTGTCTTTCACTCCTGAGCATTTCATCAGCCTGTATATCCCTAAAGTCACCCGCTAAAAATTTACTATCAAATGTTGGGGTAACAGAGGGATACTTATGAACTTGTACGATATGACTCGTAAATGGTAGGAAAATAACTATTTTCACTATACAAAAGAGAGTAATTATATGTTGAAGAAAGGTGTTCTCCTCTGGAGGTTTGGACTCTTTAACTATTCAAAGTTGTTTGAGTTATACGATGTTATTGGGTTGTTGTATCCTGAAGGGGGAACATTAAAAGATATACTATTGGTCAGTGTAAAATATATCGTAGCGGGCTTAAATCTCTTTAAAGAGAGTGAGATATCTGCGTCTCAACCTAAACTTTGTTTATTCATTTTATTTTTCAGCTGTAATGATTGTAATTTATAGTATATATACAAACACTATGTATAATAATTTTTGGAAAAAAGTATTTAGTTGACAATTTTCTTCAATCAGAATTGCCTGAAAAAGTGTACCTAAAGATTTAAAGTACCCAAAAAGAAATTCAAAGTTTACTTTATTGAAATTAAATTCCACGAAAAAGAATCAAAAGCAAGAAGAGAAATTGAAAATTGTTATGAACTGTCATAGGGATTCACCATACAAACTTACCGATCAACATTTACACCAAATTACTAATTGATAGTGCATAACCAATTACAACTATTCCCTTCATCTTATATCAGTTTCACTTGCCATCCTATCCCAAATTATTTGTCCATTTACAAACAAGTTAGAATTAATTATATCTTTTTTATTTTAATTTTACAATTATTTCTTGTTGAAAGCGTAAACAAGTTACTTTTTTGTAATCCTAATAAAGTATATTTTTTATTTATAATATCTTGAGAGGCAAATAAAAGAAAAGACGGAGATGAAGGGAATGAACAGAACTCAAAGCTGCCAACACATTAATTCTAAGCTCACGGCAAATCACATTAGATGAAAATAACTAACCAAAAATTACAGCACGTACAGAAAAAGAAAGGAGAAGAAATTAAGTAACAAAATCTAACACCTCTCTCTCTCCCCCCAAGTCCAAGAAAGCTCTTTTTTCATTTTACAAAGTCTCATGACGGAGCAAAAAAGCTAAACTGCAGTTATGAAATGTTCTTAAGCTTGGAAACCCATACGAAATTCCTAATTCCTTCTCTAGCTACGTTTCTTCTATCGGGAATTCGGGAAAAGCTACAAAGTTTATGAGAAAAAGAGAGACAAGTTTGTTTATGGAAGAAGGCCGATGTAGGGCGTTTGAGCAACATAGTTCCTGTGAGCCGAAGATGAATTGTCTTCGTCCGAGATGACGGTACCAACTGCTTTCACAAACACAACAACGAACTCAAACGCCAATTTAACCATGGCGATGAAAATTTCCAACCTTTGAATCACCATTATTGTGGAATATGTATCTATTTTCTCTTTGGTTCAGTCTCAGTACCTGTTATATTTATAGTTTTCAACATACGTTCATGATTTTTAGAAAGCTTTAGCTAAATATGGCTTTTGAAAACCCCCCAAGAGACGAGCATTTCATTTAAATATAATACTATTATATAATTGAAATAATGGCATGGCAAGGGAACAGCGTCGTGAATGGTTTCAACTTGTGTGGGTGATGTTGGCAGTAATAATATATTGAAATATTATATTTAAAGAGTTTCTATGATGAATATATAATTAAAAATTAATTTATATATATATATATGTATATAATAAATATTAAATTTTATTTAACTTTTTTATATATTTAATTTTTTATATTTTAATAAAAATTACGACTGACCAGAATAACAGTGGTACAAGCTACTAGGTTGAGTTGAATTATTTGAAACTAAAGTGCATCCGAATCCTGATAACTGGATAATTAAGTAGAAGATTCTCTTTGATTGAGTTAGCTAGTTGACAAGCATACTGATTAATCTTTACCTAACATGAGCTTTTAATTTTAAAAGTGAATACATTTTGGCATTGTTTAAGTTACTTTTTGGTGGAGAGGCAACTTTTTTTCTTTTAGAGAAAAACATGACCATTGGATTGTGAAGTGGCAATTCGTTCTGGATATACCAAGTATCTATGTCTTTGCAGAGGTTGCACCTGCTTTGAGCCGTGGTGCGTATCGGTGGATATGATTTTATTTTATATATTATTAATTTAAAATTTTTAAAAATATTAAATTAATAATTAAATTAATAAAATATTTATTATCAATTTTTTGTTTATTAATTTTGGCCCTTAATGATTCGGTTTGGATTTAACTAATAAGAAAATACATGTAGCATTTGACATAAATGTAACTATCACCTTCTAGAGAAACAAGAAAAATTATCACTGTCAATATCATGTACACGCAATATTTATAGTGTGCAACAAATAAAAATGGGTAGAATAAAGAGGACTTTAGGTTTAAACACCGAAGACACTTTTATTTTTTAAAGGTTAATTCAGTAATATGTAAAATGAAATATATAATTAATGGTACAACAATAATTTAGACATTAGTATTAAAATAATAATATAGTCTAATATGTTTCTCAGAATTACGTTTATTCTAGTTTCGTAAATTTTAAAAATAAAGTATACTTTGATAACTTTTTTAAAAATATGGCTTACTTTAGTCAAAAATTCAAAAATATAATACTCATAATTATATGAAAAGTGTATATATTTTGGTTGTAGTAGTAAGAAGTATTGGATATTTATCTTTATTTTTTCACCATAATTGTGTTTTCCTTTTATGAAAAGGAAAATAGAAATTCTTCATATTTGGCTAATTCTTGTTCTTGTAGAAAAAAGTTTTAGACTCTATAAATAGAGACCTTTTTAATTCTAATTTGGTAGCATCCACTGTGTAGTCTTAAAGCTTGAGAGTTATGTTTAGGGGAGAGAACTTGTGAAACACAGGTATTGAATTGTCACTTGTGTGAACCTCTTTTAAATCTAATTGAATTGTGTGAGGTTGTTTCTCTGAATATTTTATACTTTTTTATATAGTGGATTACTCGTTTCCTTTTGTGGACGTAGGTCGATTGATCAAACCACGTTAAATTATTATGTCTTTGTTTGGTATATTTTTAGTTTGTCTTTTTATCTGCGTCTTTCGAGATTTGCCTTATTAGCTTCCCCATGACACCGAATTATTTTGGGTCCTAACAAGTGGTATCAAAACCTAAGTTCGTTGGGATGGGTATGGAAATGAGGCGGAGTGATGTGGTGCAAGGCTTAGTTTGTTCACCATACGAGTTTGAAGATGCATACACATGAAGAAACTAGTTGCGGGCTTCGGTTGTCATAAAATACTTAGACGACATGAGTGGCACAGAGTAAATTTCAGTGACCCGTGGATCGTGGCGATAGGTCACATGAAACTTAGTTCGAGGGAGATATTATTGGGTGTGCGTGGTCCAAAGAGGTGTTTATCTTGGTGGAGTTAGTTCTAGCTGTTGCGGCCTATTTGATGATAATGAAGATTTGTTGTTTGAGAAATTTTATTGGAGTGCTACTCTTACCATAATTGGGTCTTTCTTTGAAGAAAAGAAAATAGGAATTCTCCATATTTGACTAATTTTTGTTCTTGTGGGAAAAAAGTTTTAGACTCTATATGTTTCTTCTAATTTTGGTAGCATCCACAATGTAGTGTTAAAGGCTTGAGAGTTTGTTTTAGGGGAGGTGAGACACAAGTATTGAGTTGTCAATTATATGAACCTCTTTTAAGTGAATTATGTGAAGTTGTTTCTCTCAATATTTTGTACTATTTTTTATATAATGAATTGTTCATCTTCTTTTGTAGACGTAGGTTGATTGACCGAATTACATTAAATTATTATATTTTTATTTAATATATATATATATATGTATATATTTTAATCTATTTCTTTTAAAAATTTACTTTATTAACTTTTCTATAACATCAAATTATTTGGGCCATAACAAAAAGTGTAATGGTGACAATGAAATACTTAGTTAAATATAGGACTTGATTGAGACAGACCGAAGGTGACATTTTGAATTTAAAATGTTTGTTCTAAAGCTATGGCAGGATAAAACTCGAACAACTCACTCAAACTTTTTGAATACTTTAAAAATATTTGTTATCTTTTGTCCAAATTTGAAACTAAAGAATCTCTAGAAGACAGGGAATGGGGTAAGGATAGGGGTGTCTGGGTGGTGGAAAATTGGGCTATGGAAGGTTGGGACAACCTAGGAGACGTTATGGTGTCATTTGATGGGATGAAATAGTCATGCAATTTAAGTATCTCATTTTTTTTATATAATTTTATTATTTTAATATAAATAAAATAATAAAATAATTTTGAGTTAAAATTAATATGTTTAATAAATATATAATAAAATAACTTAAAATATAAAATAAATTAATTTTACATTTTATCTGTAATTATTATTATTATTCTTATCCTAGTTGTTTACATGGGTAGTGTGGAATGCTGGAATTGTAATGTGCAACGAAAAATGAGAAAGGTAAGTCATGTGATTTCGCCCAAGTTCTTTAACTTGAGCTGCTGCTATTCACAGAATAGTTTATTCCGTTTAAATTACGGAGGAATTAACTCAAAATCTCACTCAATAATAAAGGAATTAAATTCCTTAATGACACACAAGAAAACTATAAGCTCTGAATTTTTATATTATGTTAATATTATTTATATTCGTCTTACTTTTTAGTTTTTTTGGTAAACTAAGAGCTTTGGTTTATAACTTTTAGCTTATTTTTGTTTTTTTTTTAATTTAAAAACAAATACGAAAACCTTTTTTTTAATTTATTCAAATACTAATAAAATAATTAAAAATTATTTTGACTCATTTTCTGAAATCTACCTAATTTTCTACTTTCATTTAAAGACTAAAATCCTTGTAATTTTCTAATCCAATATATAGCTCAATAGGAAAATATAAAAAACTCACTATTTTATTAAGGAAAAATAAGAAATAACAATCTCCAGAAAAGATTTTTTATTTTTTTATCTACGATAGTTGAAAGAGATAACGAGTATATTAGTCGATCGTTATTTTAGTCCCTCTATGAGGGGTATTGAAAATTGTAATGGTTGCAATCATTTATTGATGTGGCACTGTGTTTTCTTCATAATTGTATACTGTATGAGAAATCACATTAAAATTCACCGTCTGTCAACTATGACGGTGATTATTGAAAGAAATTTTAAATTGGAAAGGTACTTTATGATTCAATTCCTGTATATTGTATGAGAAATTACATTAAAATTCACCGTATGTTAACTATAACGGTGATTATTGGAAAAAAATTTAAATTGAAAGGATACTTTATGATTCAATTCTTGCATCACGTGTCCAAAAGTATTAACTCAACAACCAAAGAAAACGCACCATTTTATGTACAAATTATATTATCAACTCCATCCATCAATCCTTCCCAATATTTATGTTCCAGGCATCGAGCCATCTGACACAGGAGACTTATTTGTTGTGCAGTCACCATTGGATGATTACACTATTGGTATGTTCCATTGTCTTCTCCATTCCTAGCAAATCAGTACTATACTCATTACTCAGTGAAGGCCTTACCTATATATACCCTTTAAATTATACTCCTATATAAGTACTTGATCAATACATCTGTAAATTTGATAAACTATTAAAATCTTCCCTTAGGTGATGCTTACTAGTACTATCTTTTCACTAAATAAGTCAATTTAGGGTCATTCCCAGGACCAGACAGAACTTCGGACCTAGGATGAGGGTGGTTGGAGGATTTGCTGGTCCATTGTCGTGTGTAACGCGATTACACTACATGTCTAAAATTGAGTTTCAAACATGTAAGAGTTTAAATAAAGATAACAGATCAAATTAGAGCTAAAATTGGGAATATGAAAAATTGGTACCTCAGTGTAGATTGTGCTCGCATTGAAAGTTGGACCAGGCACTAAAGCAGCGACAAATGCAGCAACCAAAATCTTTTCAGGGAAGGTTTCCATGACTTTAGAGATGGCGAGGCCAGCAAAGCTATGGCCTACAAGAACTGCTTTATTATCAGCACGAAGTGAAGCCATGAACTTCATTAGCGGACTCAAATAATCAGAAAAACTTGTATTTCGAGGGCCTGTTTTGAATTGGTTCCTGAAGCACCCAAGTCAAGAGCTGTGGCATTACGCCCTGAAGATCTCATCAGTTCTACAATCTTATACCAGCACCTGGCTCCATGGCATCCCGTATGAATTAGCACAAAGTGCTTCTCATCAGCTTTAGACTGTGACAAGATAGTATCCGTATATATATAGAAACAGAAGGTATTAGAACTCCCTAGAATTGTTAGAAACTTGCTTCTCTCCTATCTTTTCTTTTCTTCTTTTGATTGCCAATGGTTGAAAGCTAGTAGCCAACTTCGACTCCTAAAGGAGAATTGACAAATATGTTTGGACATTTTTGATATATTTGACATATCTAAACGTTGATATATATCTGACTCGTTGGCAATTTTGTTTGAGCATTTTGTTGTTTAAGATATATATAATATGTATTTATAAAACAAGAACCAAAAATTAGTTCACAATTAAGTAAGAACAACAAGCAAGTTCAAACAAAGTAAGAACACTAAAATAAAATTTCAAACTTAAATAAGAAAAATTACAAATAGTAAAAGAAGGAAGAGATCAAGTCCATTGAATTCACAGTGTGTTCTTAAGTAAATTATTCTCCTTAAGCGTTCGAGATTATGAAATATATCCTCCCAGGATAAAATGATCTACTTCTGCAAAATAGCGGTACCTCAAATTTCGCAGAACTTTGAACCACTCAACATCAGCAAATCACATTAGATTTTTAAAGTAAGAAAGGTAGAAGAAATGAGAGTTAATTCATTCTCACATTTGAGGAAAAATCAGATACTTATAGTCGATGAAGAGATAGCATGATGAGGTGCTTATTGTGTCTTATCGGAAAAGTCACAACTTATGAGAATAGTCACAACCCAATAGAAAGGTTACAACCATTTAAAGTAACAATGTGCCTATTGAAATTGCATTTTTCTCTTACTTTCTCTTGGTGTCTTTTCACCAAAGCACCTATTCATTTTTCATTCACACCTCTTAACCCCAACAATTCCCCACATGAATGGAAAATGACTATAATACAAATAAAATACGGACATGTGTGTGATTTACAAGCAAAGATTAATTGTATCTGGATAAGTAGGTTTTTCTTTGAACTTTCTGTAGTGAACTCATATCGGATACATTTGAGCAATCGGTAGATGCAATATCTTTGAACCGTCAAACTTTGATGTACACCTAGACAAAATAAATCACACGACAAGCCTTTAACCATCGATGATTCTCATGATTTTGTTCATTTCAGCCATGACCACTTCCCAATTTTATGAGTGCGTAGAAAAAGTCGGTTTTTGCTTATGTTCTCCTTGAATCGGCTTTCGCTTCACAGTCATATAGGTGATCCTAAACGTTTAATCTTATAGATAAACTATTCAGTCATATCTGCCAAACTTAGAAACCATTAAAAAGCTTAAACCCTTAAAGCTTTATCCTTTGTTACTGAACATTGTCTTTATCACAAGAATAGGTTGAGTTGTTTGACAATATTGTTGGAGTGTCATTCATAACTTTGTTTGATCTCCTTTGAACTTAGCTCTTGGGATCTCTAGTCTGCTAGGTAGAGTTACTGCCATAGTGACTTGTCCTAGGCCTTAAACCCATTCCCCTTGATGATCTTTCAACTCCCTCTATAGTTAGGCCTTTTGTAATTGGATCCAACACATTATCCTTCGACTCTATATAGTCAATTTTGATAATCACACTAGAGAATAATTGCCTAACGGTATTATATCTTCGTCTTTTATGACGAGACTTACAGTTATAAAAAGTGCTCCAGCCCTATCTATTGTTGCTTGGCTATCACAGTGTATGCATACCAATGCCAATAGTTTAGGTCAGAAAGGAATATCTTTCAAGAAATTTTAGAGCCACTTTGCTTCTTCACCAATCTTATCTAAAACTATAAACTCGCATTCCATTGTAGAACGAGCTATAGATGTTTATTTAGATGATTTTCAAGGCACATCTTCTCCACCAAAATACATATTGACTTGTGGATTTTACTTTAAAAAACCTGGTGATTCAATTTGCATCATTATATCCTTCAAGTACCGTAGAATATTTTTCATAATGCAAAGCATAGTTATGAGTATATGTTAGATACCCTAAAACTCTCGTCATTACCATCCAGTGACTTTGATTGGGATTACTTGTATACCAACTCAATTTACTAATAGCACATGCTATATCTAATCGAGAACAATTCATGATAAATATTAAACTTCCTAAAACTCTTGCATATTCCAATTATGAGACACTTTCACCTTCATTCTTTTGAAGTGCAAAGCTCAGATCTGTTGATATTTTGGCGATATTAAAATTTAAATACTTGAACTTGTCAAGTATATTTTCAATGTAATGAGACTGTGACAGTGCTAAATCTTGAGTGGTTCTATGAATTTTTTATAATAAGATTACATCGGCATACGCTTTGTAGCATCTATGTCAGAAATGTCTCTATTGATGATTAATAAATTATCAACTACAAACAAAAAATGACTGGATGATTTGGAGTATTTTTAATGTAGACACATTTATCACACTCGTTAATTTTAAATTTATTTGTCAATATTATTTGATCAAACTTTGCATGTCATTATTTGGGTGCTTGTTCCAGTCCATACAGTGACTTAACAAGTTTGCACACTTTTCTTGCTTTACCTAGAACCACAAAACCCTCAAGTTGTTCTATATAAGTCTCTTCCTTTACCGGGAACCGCAAAACCCTCAAGTTATTCCATATAAATCTCTTTCTCTAATTCTCCATTTAATAAAGGTGTTTTCACATCCATTTGATGGATTTCAAAATCATATACTGTCGCTGGTGCTACTAACATCGGAATAGATGTTATTCTCGTCATTGAAAAATATGTGTCAAAATAGTCAAGACCTTTCTTTTGTCTATAACATTTGACAACAAGTCTTGTTTTATATTTGTCAATCGTTCCATCAACTTTTATTTTTCATTTTAAAGGTTTATTTCCAAGAGGAAGATCAACCAACTCCCACGTATGGTTGTTCAAGATTGATTCTAGTTTACTATTGACAGCCTCTTTCCACAATGATGCGTCTGTAGACTACATGGTCTCTTTAAACGTTTAAGGCTCATCTTCAACAATAAATATCACAAACTCCGATCCATAGGAAATAGCGATCATTTGACATTTACTATGTCTTGGATGCTCTTCATTAAATGTATTTTCATCTGGTTCTTCCCAAAATAGTTTAGTTTCTTTACTAGATGACCCACATTTAGTTCATACGGACAAATATGTTCAAAGAATTCAGCATTATCTGATTCAATTAGCGTATTAACGTGAATATCGGGATGTTTGAATTTTTGAACCAAAAATCGACATGCTTCACTATTTGTAACATATCCGATAAAAATATAATACACGGTCTTTAGTCCTATTTTCATCCTTTTAGGTAGAGGAACTTGGACCTTGGTAAGATGCCCGAAACTAAAATCATAACTGAGTCAGAGCTCCTTAATTCCTGTCTTGCATATCATGTTTGATTTTCACAATTCATGTAATGGATATACAATAAAAAGCATAAAGTTTCAATTTTAGTCCTAAGGATCTTCTTGGAATAAAAGCATAAAATCCACCTAAAGTTTTGAAAATTAAATTGAACGTGCTAGTTATGTGAAAATCATGTAAAACATATGGTAATCATGCTAATAGTCGTAAAATATATAATTCTTGCATAATTGAAAACATGGGATCAATATAAGTGAAATTCATAAACTTTAGGTTTTGAACCGTAGATTGAAGAAAGCACAAATTCTTATAAGAATGAAATTTTAGGGCATGAGAGTGAAAGAAACTCTCATTGAATATCCCCAAACCTGATTGGGAACAAATCCCTAGGAAGAATCTTAAAGAATGATGATAACTTGGAACCCTGGGCTTAAACTTCTATGCTTGTTCCTGAAAGGGTTTTCTTTTCTTTCTTTTGTCTAGCAATGTTTAACAGTAACTAAATTAATTAATTAAGGGTGTTGGGTATTTATAGTAGGGATAAATAAGATAAAAATAACATGGGATTGAGATTCAAAAGGTTTTAAAAGTCCTTAATAATCCTGGGAAAACGGATTTAAAAGACCACTAGCAAATTTGTCGGCTGGGTCGACGGTTCGTTGAACCCAATGATGGTCCATTGATCTAGGTTATTGAATCATTGATTCTTATCACTCACTACAGGATTTCCATGGGTTAATTCCACGACTCGTCAAGTGAAATGACGGATCGTGGGATGATCCGTGGTCTTTCGGATACTTAGGAAATTTCCCAAATATCTCAACCAACATTGGATGAGTTCCACAGAACTTTCCACGGTCCATGTACACGAACAATGGAAAGTGAACAATCTATGAAAGCTAGTTATTTACATAAAACAACAACAACAATATACTCAGTAATTTTCTAGCAAGTGAGATCTGGAGAGGATAAAGTGTACGCAGTCCATATCTCTACCCCATAGGTAAGGTAGAGAGGTTGTTTCCGGAAGACCCTCGGCTCCCAAAAAATACAACAGTCTAGTATAAAAATAAATAATATAAAGTTTTGTAAATGACAAGCAAACAACAAAAATAACTCTATTTATAAAATAACACAACAATCAATCTAAACAACAACTCTCAATTCAATGCCAA
>JBDJHY010855167.1:0-15021 GCA_039654485.1 Withania somnifera | reverse complement strand
CATTCTTGCGAGTCGGCTTTCGCCTCTGAATGTACAGCCAATGGATTATTGGATCCATATTGATAAATGCGGCTAGATGAAGAGCTGGGTCACTTCACCAGTCATAAAAAACCCTAATTCTATTGAGTTGATTCCATCTCCTTGACCTTGTTCACATTCAGTAGCAGCTTGCTGGTGTCCTTTTAGGTTATGAATGTGAGGTGGAAAATGGTGATAGTGAGCATAAGGTTAGGCAAGAAGGAGATACCTCGGAAGGAGGTGATGAGGACAACAATCCCTTACTTGACCCTCAAAACTCACTATCGAGTTGTACCTAAATCTAAAATAGAAAAAAAAGAGCAGATTTGACTCGGCACAACCTAACGATACATCCAATACGTCGCTCCAAGTATTCCAATCGTTGGTTCGGAAAAGAATTCCTAGGCCTAGTCGACTAGATGGATTCTATTTGATGGTAGATCATTACTTCATATGGCCTGAGGTGGGCAAGGCCAAGAAATTATGGACAAATGAAGGCCCTTCGAGGAGTTAGATCTTCTACTGTCCCTATCTTGTACTTGTCTTCCTATTCCATAAATTTGTATCCCCTTTTGGTATGATTAATGAATGTTTTGGGGGATAATGGATTGGCTTAAAGGCAAAAAATATCCTTTAATACGTTACGCCTAACCTTAGGCACAAACAAGGTCACCCAAATAAGACGCACAAGCTTTACTTTTCTTATACCACTATGTACTAAAAATTATTTGTGTAGTATGTGCTATGTTGTTCTCTATCAAAGATAAGCTAATCCATTCTTGTTTTAATGCTCCTTAGACAAGATATATCCCACAAACACATAGTCTTACCAAATAACTCCAATGTTTTTTTATATTTTTGATAAAAGGCCAAACTTTCTCTATAAACCTTCTAAATTCAAAGTCTTTCCTCTCAAAAATTCCACTCACAGTGGACATTGAAAGGATGTTACATGAAAGTAATGAAGAACTGGATAGAAAGATAGCCAAAATCAAGAGGAAGATCAAAGAGTTGAAAGGGCCTAAAGAGTCATGATCGCTTTTGTGTAGGTTGAAACAAAAGCCACTTTAGCTGAGGAGAAAATGTCTATGATTGATTTAAGAATAGCCTAAGTTCGCGAACAAATCAATCGGGTGGATGAAGAAATCAGGCAACGATCTTTAAAGGCCGCGTTAGAGATTGAGGTTGATGAAGAATCTGAAGGGGCATGTGTTGAACAAGCTCCCCACTTTAGCCAACTAGGATTAAGTCAAAGATCGATAAACAAGTATGCCACTGAAACTTTCCATTCATCCAGTATAAATTTGAAGAAGCTTACAAAGAAGGAATTTAGTTAGAACCTCTACACCAACATCCATGAAGAAGATAAAAGATGAAGATATGGTACAATACTTAATCTTGTCTGAGAAGCCTAGAAAAAATATCAAGAGATTCCATATTTCATATTTTATGTTATTCCTATCATGTAATAAAATTAATGAAACGAAAGAAAAAAACTATGCCTGAATTCTCCTAATGGGATATGTAGGTAGCTCTATGGCCAACCCCTATCTTTGAAGAATTTCTATTTCCTCTTTCCTATGATGAATAAGTCATATGGTTGTAGTTTATTGGCAGCTAATCTTCGATCGTGATTGCTCATCGCTTCTGGCCACCTTATTTCTTCATCACAGCGAAAGATACCAAAGAGGATCAGAGTCAACAAAACCTACTTTCTTGATAAAGTGCTTACTTTTCAAAATAAAAATGGACAAATTCCTATCTATTTTAAATCTCTTTTTCAAATTAACCCAATGAATTGGTTCACTAATGATTAAGTAACACTTGTTGTTTATGTCTTCACAAATATCATGTTTTATTATTACTACTAGAATCTAACACATTTTCTTTTTGAGTTATCTTTTTGAATCGGGTAATATAGAAAGAAACTGATTTGTGTCGGGAAGCTGCTGAACATCCATATTATATGATATCAAAATTAAATAAAGGTTCCTTCCCTGATCAAATATTAGAAAAAAAAGGGAAATGTCTAAACGCAACGATGTCTACTGAGATAACTATGAGGGGTTCCCTCATCGCTGAACAAAGGAAGATTATTGCACAACTGGAACGACATGTTACTGAACTTGCAGAAAAAGTGCAAAGGAATGAGGACTTGACCAACTTGGTTATCATGACTAATACTCCCATTCTCGAAGATAGAATACCTTCATCATATCCCCATTCTCTAAACACCTTTATTTTTTAACACTGCTCAAACAACCCAACTATCTCTTCTGCACCAAAATCATCCTTAATTGACCTCATTATTGGACCAAGGTTGGTTCACTAAAATCGTCCCTTTATATTTTGATTAATGAACAAACCATTAAGTCGAAGATTTGATATTAATGGAACTCCTACAAATCAAAGAATATGTTCTTGGACATGTTCGTACGTCAAAGAAACAATCCAAAGCTTAACCGACTCACTTTGAGGCATTCTGAGAAACGGGAGAAGACTAGTCGACTAATTTAGTAAACTAGTTGACTAATTTTGGAACAAATTAGTCGACCAATATAGCAAATAAGTCGACTACTATGAGTTTCAGTACGATACTGGAAAGTAAACTAGTCGACTAAAAGGAAAACCAGTCGACTAATCTGGTTGTCGTAAGCGGATCTTACTTCATTTAATGAGCCATAACGGCTAGTATTGCTTCACCAATGGCTATATTGATCTTGGCATCTATAAATACACCTCAAGGGTGCTTGGACTGATGATGGAGCACTAAGAGACATACACTACAACATTATACTTCATTCTAATCTCAAAATCAAGTGTTTATAACCAAAAAAAAGAGTACAACGTTCATATGCTTATTCTTGTATCTTAAATCTTTGTATCATTGTTCTTATCATTGTATTTGGTTATTGTATGAAGTTCTCACTTACCTAGAAAGTGAAGTAGAGTTCTCAATTTGCTTGAAAGTGATTGTAGGGGGTGGGGGCAACTCCATTGTAAAGGGTAGTTCTTGAGCCAAAAATTAAGAAACGTTGTAAGAGTTCTCACTGAACTAGAAAGTGAATTGTGTTAGTGGAAAAGCCTAAGTTGGTGAACTTAGGTAGTGGAGGTAGGCAAGGCCGAACCACTATAAATCATTGTGTCCATTTATTTACAGCTTTCTTCTTAGCTCCACAAATTCCGCAAAAAGTTTCGAAATTCCTACACACTATTCAACCCCCCCTTCTAGTGTGTCGCGTACTCTAAAATATCCCTATAGTATGCTTGTTGGGTGGTTATCCTACGGCAGGATGTAGGTGCCCTCATAACCTAATAAATTGGGTCGTGACACCAAACCTAGAACCTAAAATGCTCAACACGATCGAGACTAAAAGTTACGCAATAGCGTTAAGCTGGGGAATTGACAAAAGCAGTAGAGATATTCCTCTACGCAATCTCGATGACTAACATTACTGACCCACGCGATTGTGATTGCGATGCTCACGCACGCGTTGCGATGGGTAAATTTTCCTTCATTATAAACTAAAAATAACAACAACAATGTATGAAAAACTAGACTCCAATTGGACCCTTGGGGTTCGTTTAGAATCCCGGGCATACAAAAAATATATAATACCCTACTAAATTTGAATTTTCAATCTTAATGGAACCCTCAAGACATGAGTACGAGGTCTTCTTGACCTGATACTCTCCAAGGTTACGAAAAATAAAAACTTTAACCAAAACGATCAAACTACCCTCGAATTTCTGAAAAATATATCAAACCTTCCTCTAGAACAAAAATGTAATCCCAATCCAACAAAATAATTTTTTTTAATATAAGCTTCTAATTATCAAATGTTGACCAAAGTCAAACTTTAGCTTTAAAACTCAAAGTTATCTTGTCAAATAGGCTAAAAATATCATGAAAAGCCTAAAACTGAAAACGGAGGTCCTCCTAGACCAATTTACACATTGTAAAGCTGATGGAACTGACAGAATTTCATTTCGAGGCTCAAAACTCTAAATGTTGACTAAAGTCAACTACTTCAACTTAAAGGTTTCCAAAGACAAAAATTTCTCAAGTGTGTAACTTTTAGATTTGATTACAAAACCAACCCCATAGACTAGACAAAATATGACTCGAGGCAACATTTAAGAAGGAAAAATTGATAACTTAATAGAAAATACCAAAAATGACCTTCAGAGTTGTTATACTACCCCGGGTCTTAATAGTTGTCATTGTCTATCATTCGAACAAAGGATTATTATTTTGTAGTTATTTTTTTATCACTCTTAGACTTGTTTTTTGAGTTTTCGTACGATGACTTTCAATTTTTAGGGATTGTAACAAGTAGATGTTGTTTCTTCTCACATTTATTCATTTAATTAAGTTGAGATTCCTTTTATTATGCCTTGAATTGACCTATTTGGCTAAGTGAAATAGTTAAGGCTTGGGTTAGATTTGTTATTCCATCAGAGGGTTAGTGTGGGTATCACTCATGACCATTTAGGTTGTGATAAAATTGGTATTCAAGCTTTAGGTTCGTTGATCATATCGTACAAGGACATGTCTAGTAGCGTTTTGCAGAATAGTACAGAGATTTCTATACTTCTCTTTAAGAGGCTACTAAACACTAGGGAAACTCCATTTCTTCGTTCTTTCATGCTATTACTTAATTCCAATTGGCATTTAATGATCTAAATTGGTACATGACCTCTCATTATATCTCTGTATATGGTCATAACTAGTTTATTAGAGATAGTAGGAGAGGCACTCGGCCTGACTGTATGCAGCTCATAGTAGAACATAGGAGAGAGGAGTGAGCAATGGATGGAGAGTGTCACCCTTCAGAGACAGAGGTAAGGCATCCGATTAGGAGAGGTAAGGTTGTATCCCCCTCCCCCCAGATTAAGGAGGTTTCTTAGGCAGCAATAGGAGAAGATACGGCACCGATGCAGGTGGTTACAATTCTCCCTTAACTTTTAATAGAGGCAATTTAGCCGGCATTGAGCTTCTCGAGTGGCATATCTAGTACAAGTATTGCACCAACAGTGATTTAGTGTAGAGTGTGGGGTACAAAATGATGAAGCATCAAACATAGGTATATTTCCATAATCGGTGACTAGATTGATGATGACTGGGAATGAATATGGTATAGTTTGCAAGTTTATTAAGATGAAGCCTCTTTTGTTCGATGGTATAAAGTCTAAATATGTCTATGAGTTCATCGTTGATTGTCATTAGAGATTTCATAAAATGGGAGTGTTCAAAAGATATTGGGTTGAGTTTGTGACCCTCCAACTTTAAGGATATGACAAGATGTGGTGGAGGTATGTAGAATGTAAAGAAGTTGGTTTGTCTCCACTCTCTTAGGCCCAATTATATAATGTTTTTCTTAAAAAAGATGTTCATCAAATCTTAAAGGATAAGAAAAAAATAATTCTCTAATATTAAGCAGGCCAGTTCATCAGTTGCGACCTATGAAGAAAAGTTTTATTCACTTTCCAAATATTTTTATAATTGTTGCAGAGTGATAAGGATAAGATCCACCATTTTATAAAAAGGTTGAACACGTGTCTTTATATTTTAGCTCTTCAAACAACATCTCTTATTAAGTCCTTCCATGAAATAGTGGAGTTTTAGAAAAAGTTGAGGGTATGAAATAAGAGGTGTTCGCTATGATGGTAGTGAAGAAGTCCTAAAGAGGCAGAATTTATAGTGGCTTGTACATCAAGGGTCAAAGTTCACATGGGTATTCAACATGCTTCATTCAGTATGCTATTCAAGTATCCGTTGGGTCCGTTAGTGACCAACCATCATTTTTTAAATTGTAGTGGTTACATTGCTTCATCTAAATTATGCTTATAATAAGCTTGGGGAGGTTGGAAATAACCATAGGAAATTCCCCATATACATACAGTTAGGTTAGTAGCAAGCTTTTAGAGCTTCGACTTCGACAGGTAAGGGGAGTCAACAATAATGGTAGAGGTTGTTATTAGTATGGGCGTTGTGGCTATGGGGATGGTAGAGATGGCTATAATATTGACTGAAGTGGAGGGTAGGTTGATGGTAATGTTTTAAGTACAAAAAGGATGGTACATAGGCGGGCGACATAGCTCATTTTTATGCATCTCTAGTTAGGCTGGAGGTTGAGGCCTCAGATGTTGTGATCACTTGTGCTTTTCTTATCTATGAACGAATGTATTCAGTTTTATTTGAGCTTAGTTCTACTTTATCTTATGTGGATGCTTGTTTTGTTGTGGGGTTGGATAAGATTTATGGCTTACTTGTTGTTTTTATTCATGTGTCCACTCTTATGACTCTGTTGTTGTTGATAGAGTCTATTGTTCTTGTGTTGTGTATTTTGTGGGGTATATTTCATAGGAAGACTTAGTGATTCATGATATGATTGAATTTTTCATTATTTTGGGTATAAGGGTTGTCCCTATATCATGCTTTTTTTCACTTTCATTTTAAGACAGTTTCTTGGCTACGCTAAGGATGGATAGACTTATGCAGGAAGGCAATTATATACCTTTAATAATAAATCTTATATCTTATATTCGTGATACTAGTTCAAAGGTACACTAGTTGAGTCAATCCTTATGGTGTGTGAGTTTATAGAGGTGTTTCCTACATACTTACCTGGCATGACACTAGATCAAGACATTGACTTTGCATTGATTTAGAGCAAGTACTAGTCTTATCTCTACTCCCCCTTATAGGATGTCGCCGGTTGAGCTGAGAGTTAAAGGTTTAGTTGCAATATTTTTGGGTAAAGGATTCATTCAATTGAGTTCCTCCCTATGAGGCTCTCTGATATTATTTATAAAGAAGAAGGATGGAAGTCTGCGGATGTGTATGGACTACAAGAAATTTTATAAGGTGGCTATTCATAATAAGTATCCTCTTTCCTATATTAATGGCTTATTTGATCAGTTGTCAGGTTCATCCTTCATTTTGGCAATTGATTTGAGATCAGGATATTATTAGCTAAATTTCAGGTTGAAGACATTCCTAAGACTTTATTATGGACTAGGTATAGGTGCTTTGTATTTCTAATAATGTCTTTTGGGATTACTAATTCCCTAGTTGCATTCATAAGTTTGGTGAATGGAATCTTCAAGCCTTTTTTGAGTTTGTTTGTGAAGTCCTTATTGATGATATTTTGATTTATTTTAAGACAAAGGAGAAACATGAAAATTAGTTGAGTTGGGTTTGTTAAGATAGAAATAGTTGTATGTAAAATTCTCCAAGTGCGAATTTTTGTTGGACTCGCTATCCTTTTTGGGAAATTTAGTCTTGAAAGAAGGGGTTATGGTGGATGCCTAGAAAATTGAAGTGTTTAAGATTTGGTCTAGGGCTACCTCCATGATAGATGTTCACAATTTTTTGGGGCTTTGGCAGTGGGAAGAAGTGAAGCCAAAGCCTTTCACAAACCACCACTTCTTCCCACTTTACTCAGTTAATTTAGAAACATGTACCTTTTGGTTGGACGGATGAGTGTAACATTATTTCCTTATTTATGTAAGGTAAAAGTATTATTGTTTATTGTAATGTCTTATATTTTGGATAGGTTTTATTTTGATGCAAAAAAAGAATGTCACTATATATGCTTCAAAGCAACTGAAGGTGCATGAGAAGAATTATCCTACCCATGATCTATAGTTAGTTATAGTAGTCTTTGCTCTCAAGTTGTGGAGACACTACATGTGTGGAGTTCGATATGAGGTATGCACTAACCACCACCACCTAGAAGGATTTGATACTAAGACAACTAAGATAGATAAAGTTTCTAAAGGATAATGATATCACCATCCTATATCGTCCGAATAAGGCTAAGGTAGTGACTGACGCTCTAAGTAGGAAATCTAAAAGCATAGGTAGTTTATCTTAATTATAGGCTTCTAGGAGTCCATTGACTAAATAAATTTAGACTCTATATGATAATTTCATACGACTTGAAGTGTTTTTAAAGAGTTGATTGTTGACTTTTGTAGAGGCACAATCTTCTTTTCTTAATTAGATCAAGGATAGAAAATTTGAAAATATTAAGCTAAGTAAAAACCATGAAATGTCTTGCAGGGTGAGGCTAAGTGGGCTATGATTGATGAAGACGGTGTTTTAAAGATTAAGGGGACAGTATACGGTCCATAGGTTGATGATTTGATTCTTACCATCCTTGCAGAGGACTATAGTTCTAGATATTCTATACATCCTAGTGCAACCAAGATATATCATAACTTGAGGCAGTACTATTGGTGAGGCAAAATGAAGCATGATATTGTGACTTTGTTGCTCAGTGTCAGAATTCCCAACAACTTAAGTATGAGCACTAGAATCCTGGTGGTGCAATATATGGAATGACTGTCCTAAAATAAATAAGGGAAAGAATCGGTATGGATTTTGTGGTTGATCTTCTGAAGACCTTAAGGAAATTTGACTTTATCTCGGTTACTGATGATAGGCTAACTAAGTATACATATTTATTTCCAGTCCAGAAAACTTATAGCGCCGCAAAGTTAGTAGGAATCTATGTCAGCAAGGTTTTACGATTGCATATGATTTTAATTTCTATTAGCTCAGACCAAGGTACTCAGTTTACCTCTTATTTTTGGGGTAAGTTGCATATGTTCAATTTTGAGGTAGTAGATCTCTCATTGAATGGTTCGATGCATTTAAAGCAAAGTCTTAGAGTACCAGCATTCTAAGAGAGTAGATGGAAAAGTTAAAGTTCATTCAAGAGAAGCTCCTAGCAGCTCAAGGTGGCCAAAAAAAGTATGTAATTGCAAAGCAAGAAACACACATTTTATAGAGAGTGAACAAATGTTGCTTAAGGTTTCACCTATAAAGGGTGTGATGGGATCCAACAAGCAGGGTAAGCTCAGCATAAGATATATTTGCCCATTTGATATATTACAGTGTGTGGGGATCGTGGCCTATCGATTGGCGTTACCTCTGAGTTTTTCTGGAGGCCTTCATGTGTTTCGTTGTCCATGCTAAAAGAATATGATAGAGATGGAGACGACATTATTCGTTGACATTCTGTTTTGTCATGTTGATAGTGAAAATTTAATTTTGTGAGCTTTGATATTGACATTAGTTTCATGGTTTGTTTTTGGTTAATTTGTTTTTTAATAGATAGTTGAGTGGAATAGCTTCTTGTAGATACTTTAGAAATGAAAATGGGTCCCTAGAACTCCGATTTTAAGAGTTGTTGTGTTAGGATTGCTATGTAAGTAAGCTTGGAGTTGTATTGTGAAATGGGGTAGCCTCAGTTTTTTTAGGTGTCTTGACTACGGTAGCAGTCGTCCTACCTTCACAACGAGACCATCATAGCCGTCATGGGGCCGCCGCAGTGGAAGTAAAATTAGGTGGAGGGCCACCATGGCAGCCATTAGATCATCAGCCATCTGACTATTATAGTGGTCATTGGATTGCTGGTAAATCACAATAACTAACAATTTAAAATATTTCAAGTGTCAGAAAAAAAAAGTGAATAAATTTTCAAAAATTCTTAGACTTCCAAATCAAGGTTAGCACGGTTAATGATATCAGCCCAAGTGTTAATTACACGACCTTGACTCACTTAAGCTATTGTATGTATGTATAAAATTTAAATATTATTAATTAATACCACTAAAAAGTTGTCAGTGTTAATAATATTTATCAGGTATTCTTCTTATACTTAATGTGAAAATTCACTACCACAAAAATATATATCTTATTTTAGATTTTAAAAAAAGTTGAATTTTTTTTACTACCGCCTAAAAATAAATTTATAAATAAATATAAGAGTCTTCCAAAGTAAGTGTCAGCCCAAGGGTAGGATAGGCAAGCCGTTGGATGATCATGATGTACTTGGGGCTGATGAAGAGTGTTGGTGGCACTTTCGCCTGATAGGGATGCCTTTGTTCCACTCTTTTCTTGCACATCATAAATTCCACCCCAACCTGAATGAGCTGTAAAATTTTGCAGAACGGTCTTGCTTTTTCCCATTGCGGCCTCCACATGATTAGATTGACCAGTTGACAGAGTAGAAGTTGAATTCTGATCTTGGAACTCGGATTCTGATTTCTTTCATAACTAGTACTTTTATAGAAGTAGATGTTAAGTTTTTTGGCACGAATAATATAATATATGAGATATATATAAGATTTTATATTAGATAAACTGAGATGAATTTTTGTTTGCAATTTTCAGGTTTAACTTTATAGTTTCTTAAAGAACTTTGGTGGTGAAAGGCACTTTCATATTTTATCCTAGGGATCAATAATCCTGAAATTGTTAATCGGCATGTGCAATAAAATATTCTACGACGAGCATTGATGATGAACTGAAAGGAGCAAGTATTAGTTACTGAAACAGTGCTGCTTGTGAAATGCAAGGTCCAAACTAGGCCATGTGTGACATAAAAAAGGAACTTTTAGAATCGCACACGTTGGTTGAACTTCATTCTTATTTTTCGTTTTTATTTAATTTTCAATCACTTGATTGGGGATTGATTACTAGATAAAAAGAAATTTATAATGAAACTAAAATGCTTTCTGGTAAAATAAATTGTTTGAAGTTTAAACTACTCTATGGCTTATATAGGGGTGACACCTCTTGTGAAAATTACCTCCCTGGGTATTTGGATGGGTTGTGATTTTTAACTTATAAATTAAAAAAATTTAACTCATAATTATTGGCTTATTTCTATTATTTTAATTTTAAAATAAATATTTTTAAATTTATTCAAATACTACTAAAATACTTAAAATTTATTTATTAAAAAAAATTAAAATAAGTCAATTCAAAATAGGCTCTAAATAAACAAACTGTCAAAAGAAGCACTTAATGCGAGGTTAATTTGGGTTATCTTTTTATTTGGCGTGAGGCGCGGGGAATAAGCCAAAAAACAAGATGCCTTGGAATGTTATAGGCATTTCATGGACTGGGGGAGCAAAGGTTGTTGCAGTTAAATTTGGATATTATTAGCTTTCAAACTTATATGCCCTCCTAGCTGGACATTTTTTTTACGCACATATTAAAAAAATAATTTTATTAATTTATTTTTAAAAAACTTATTTGAAACTTTTCAAATAAGCGTGAATACATCAGAAAGAATTAATTATAAAAATAATATAATAAAATTAGTTAATGCTCTCTTAATAATTTAATAAAGTGGATAACTAAATGAAATTGTTATGAAAATTTTTATGGTAAGTGAATATTTATTTATTTATTTATTTTGAAGAAAAGTTATGAATTATAACATTGGGACCAAATCAATTTTCTTTTATAAGTAAAGAGTTTCCTCCATTGTAATACATTCCTCAAAATGATCCACAAGAGATCGAGAACTAAATTATTCTCTTTTTTTTTTATTATTATTATTTCATAACACGTTATCAGTATGATTGATTTTGATTTAAGTCAACACCCTGTCCCGCATAAATGCTTTAATTAGTCAAAGTTGTTGGGAGCACCACTGGCAACTCGTCAAACTAGATCACGAGGAAGTGTGATTCTTTTACCAGGGACAACTGATTTTTGTGACATTTCAGCCATTGGAATTCTACGTGCCAAGGATATAAACTTTTTTCATAAGTATTATTGCATTATTGTATATGTTTTGAGCTTGAATACATGTGTGCATAATTTATAATAATTATGTGTCCTAATTAAGTAGTGATGCAGTTATTACTTTGGATACATCTCGTGAAAGTACTGGATATTAATTAGCGTATTTAAATTTTGATAAAGTTCATGACAAGTACATAATCACGGAAGTGATTTGACGAAAAGTCATGAAACACATCTCATATCGATTTGTTTCATTTCTTAATGAGAATGTAGTAGCAGCAGCAGCAATGTATATTATATTTGAAAGAAGATGAATGATTAAATAATGCATATGAAAAAATAAAAATGGGACAAAATTTTATGAGCTTCCAAAATTATTTTTCAAAATTTAAAGGTAATTTTTGCCATCAATGAAAAAAGATGTGAAAAGTACAATGCAGAGACATATTAGAGAAAAAATCTACACATTATATTTATGACTTGATTTGCTTTTGAAGAAGCAACATCTTAAAAGAGATTTTAAGTTATCATAATTTAATAATCTTAAGACACGTTCAAATATTATGCTCCATTTTATGAAGAGAATGTGGTAGCAAAGTTTGAATGAATGAATAGTTAACAACACATTCAAATAATTATGTTCCGTTTATGAATAATAAGAACTTTTGATAAATCGTGCAACTACAGTTTCATTTCTTGGGGAGAATGTGACAAGTGCTTGTAAGACTAATAAATATGATACGCTCTTGATTGTGAAGATATCATGAACTACCTTAAAAAAGTACAATAATGAAAAGAATTATTCTGAAATCTACTCCCGAAATAGTAAATCTGGGTTTACTCCTAAAGTAAAACTGAATTTACTCAAGAAATTAGCACATGTCTTAGTAAAGTTGGAGTCTAAAAGTACAAAGAATTTTATTTGTTAGCATGAATTTTTTTTCCATCTTGAAGATGTGCATATTGAGTATTCGACATATATAGAAGAACTAGCAAATTTTGCAAGAAGGTATTTGTTCTCATAATAAGTTGGTTGGATCAACTAATGTTGGAATTGAATCACTAAACTTCTAAAAAGCATGAAAGATGAATATGAGTCCGTTCACCTGTAATGTAATTTGTTAAAAAGATGCATCTATAAGATTGTCATATGTTCGTTTATTGTCAACTTGTAGATTGACATTTGCAAATTTGTTTGCTCAAAATAATTGAGTTAGGAGCACAACTTTCAGATTGTGTAATCAAGACAATTCATCTTAATAATGTTGATTAATATCAAAGTTGGTTTAGCATTAAATACCTCATATAAATAGCTAATAATTGCTTATGAGAACAAAATTTCATGTGTTGGCTTGAATTATGGTATATAGCATACTAATATTACTTGTATGGCTCAAACCAAATAAATGGAGATTAATAATTCCCACGGAATTGGTTCAAGGTCTAAACTCAAATATTTTTCATCTAATTATTTTAAATGTGCAGTATATGACTACCATGATATACAAAAATGGAATGCTCAAAGAAGATTGAGGTATATGTTAGTTTTGCTAATATAAGGGGGAGATGAGCCTCTAAAAAATATATTGAGAATTATCATCGATAAGATCCTCATTTAAAAAATAACTCTAGTCAAATGCTAGAATCATTTGCTAACCCAAAATTATTTTCATAATTGTTGCAAATGCCCTCATTGAGTGTCCTTGAAGGACAAAGTCCACATACATGAAGCATGATAGACTAGTCAGTTCCAAATGAAATAACCCTTAAAAGGGGAAGGAGCAAACAATCAGATTATCACAATTAGGAGGTAATGTGCTCGTGAAGAGCCTACGACACAACATTTCATAAAATCCCAGAGAGGTTTAAGTACTTGAAAATAATGAAGTGATGAGATCTCAATAAGTTATGTCGCATTGTGAACCGGTACAAAATAATATAACGTTGATGATATCTTTAATACAATATGGCACAATAATGTAAAAGATTATGAGAATCTGAATTCTGCGTTTATTTAAGCATGCTAATGTTGAATGATTATTAAATAAATTAATACATCTTGGTAATCATAATGCTTATTTGCTTTGCAATCCGGACACTAGAAATGTCACACATTTGATACTGAATGTTGTTACTTGACATATTTATATGAAAAATCCTAAAGAAATCAAAATGTCTGATGACAAATTCTTGAGAAACTTGTTTATAATCATGACATGAATTAAGTCTATCAAGGTTGGTATAATAGAATTATCTTAATGATGTAACGTATAAAATGACTCTATTTACCCTTATGTTTTTATGAAAATTAAATATTTCATATTGTTATATAAGTTGATGATTTGCATTGGAACTCTAGGAGAATTTTCAACAACAATAAATTATCTGTTGAAATAAAAAATTTGCATCATTGGGCTGTCTTGAAGTACCATAGATTATGCAATTATACATATTGTTATAACTATGAGTATGATAATATTATAATCTCATATGGAGTTACTGAAATGAGATCACTTGCATATTGTAAATGAAAGGTCCCCATATGAATATGTTTATCCTAACAAATATTGTCAAGATTTTGTTGACCATGAAATGCATATATTTGAAGGATATACACAAAATTTGATTTCAAACAAACTATATGTATGCATGATGGGTGTTGTCATATCATTCATTCAATAGGCGGCCAGTTATGGATAATATTCAAAATGCAAAGAAGTTTTTTCAAATAAAGACTCCAATATTGTATGAAGGCAATGTCACTTGAATAACTCTAGTCGAAGAAGCATATATCAAAGGAGACAAAATGAAGTACATCTTTTCGATATACATGATCTCTAACCGAATGATAGTACCAAACGAGCAGCAAATTCATTCAAGTAAAGAAATGACTGATTTGTTCACCAATCTTTTTATCAATTCTAACTTTCAAGGATATGGTGCACACTATTAAAATACGAAATTCAAGTCTTTGGATTAATGTACTCATTAGGGGGAGTTCATACGCATTGTACTCTTTTTTCCTCACTAGATTTTGTCCCAATGTTTTTTGTAAGATTTTTAAGGCAGCCAAAATATATATTATTAGATAAGTGTACTCTTTTTCTTTCACTAGATTTTTTTTTCGTTGGATTTTATCTCGTAAGGTTTTAACGAGGCACATTATATATCAGATAGCAAGATATTCAAGGGGTTGTTATAAATATTTTTTATAGTAAGTGGATATCTATTTTATTTCCTTGGAGAAAAGTTAGGAACCCTAACTTTGGTACCAAGTCAATTTTCCCCTATGAATAAAGAGTTCCCTCTGTAGAGTACAGATACTCTGGCCCAATTCCATTGGGTCTGAAGAGAATTAACTCATTTTGGGCCTGAAAAGGATGAATGTTACAAAAGTCAAGAGTATAATACAAAGATAGACCCGCTTTAGGAACAGCCATGCAGCTGCA
>JBDJHY010855056.1:1849-15022 GCA_039654485.1 Withania somnifera | reverse complement strand
TATTTATTTTTCTGCACTTGTTTTCTTTAGTGTACCCTAGCTGAGATGTAAGGCCTACAGTGAGCGTGACTTCTGTGTTTAGCTTATTTATTATATTGTTGCTTTACTATGTAGTTAAGGTAGTGATTTTCTAAGGCTTGTTGCTTATATAGGTTATTTTGTGTGGTACTCCCTTATCAGTTTTCCATTATACTTGAGGTTAATAGTATACCGTCCATGTTCTCTTTCTGTCTTTGTTTGACTCTTGATTTATTATATTATTATTCATATTTACTGTTGCAAGGATTCTGGGTACGTTTTTCCTTCATTGCTACATGTTTACTTGTACTTGATTCTTACTAGTAGCTAGCTTCCCCTGTTATACAATTGCTTCTGTGACTTTATTTATTGTATTTAGTTATTTATTGCTTTTATTATTGCTATATGCCTAGTGGGCCCTCGAAGCCTACTGGGTACGTATTGGTTCGACAACTTTTACTCATACTACACTTGCCCCTGTGTAGATCCGAGTACAGGTGCCCGACCTTGATTCACAGACTGTTGGTCATACAGACTCTTTTGTTCTTTAGAGATTCAGGGTGAGCTTGGCGTCCAGTTCTTCCTTCTTCTCTTCAGTATTGATATTGATCTCCATGTATTTTCGAAGATACATTTATAGGAGACATTTGATTCTATTTTCTGTACTTCGAGGTTTTGTATTACACTGAAACCGTATTTTTGGAATTGTTGATTCTTTATATTTCCGCTTTCATTCATATATTGTTATTATACTTGTTCTTTCCACTTTTGATATAGTAGTCCTCCGATTCGGCTTTGGACTACTGGGTTGGTATTCCTACTGGTGGTACAGTAGGTGCTATCATGATCCTAAAAATCGGGTCATGACACCATTATCACTCATCTCAGTCCCCAATACACGAATCCACCCGCAGTAAGAAAGGTACCTCTGATGCAACCAAAGGTTCTAAGAAATATGACTAAGGTAGAAAGACCCCTATACTAACTTATATCTATCACGAACCCAAACACAAAGAACGAGTCAATTCGAACACGAACGATAGAGTATTGAACCATAAGAGTAATCCAAACCAAAGAGATGTTGATATTAACTCAATTATCTCAAACAAAAGATGCCACAAGTACCAATCCTAAAACTAGGTAGGGCAATATTCAAGTTAAAGAAACAACACAACAAAGCTCAAGCCATAACCAAATTACCCAACTTTTATCCAATCCATAAAGTAAAGCACACATATTAGAAGTACACAAGTCAGAGACTATGTAGCTAAATAAAATACCCTGATAAACTGCCAAAACTATACTAACCATAATGTTAACATGAACCTAAAATGGGAAAATAAGTCAAATCCAACCTACAATGCTCCCAAGTCCTCACATTACTAAACATACTTACATTGTGTTACTCTGATGCACCAACACAAGGCATGTAGAAGGTCCCCACTCAATATCCAAGTGTTTTCAAGCACAAACCAGATATACAAATCCATACTCATGAAAAATCGAATAAGCTAACTAAAAATAATAACCGAATCATTGCCAACCATATGTTGGATGATACCAATCCACTAAAATATCAAAATATTGGGGAATACAACACTAGGATCGACTCCCTCAATCCACTAATAAAGAATCAACCCGGGGAGAAACACCAGAGCATAGCTACCATGAATCCTGATAACCACTCAACATACCCTAAAACTAAACCTCATATCCTTCAAACTCAACATAAACCAGATGAAAAAAAAGATGAACATAAGGTCAAATGCCCAATAAAGCTAAATAACCCGCAAAAAAAACTCTCACTCAAGAAGAGAGGCTAGGGTAATATCACCACAACTCAACAAAAACTGAAAACAAACAAGGGATGAAGCATCAAAGCTAATATTCAGGGAAAACTAATTGAGCCCAACAATCTCATAGGACTAATATCCTAGCACTAGGACTAGATAAGTACTAATAGTGTATGGCTAAAGAACCCCATCATGCCACAAAAAATGTACTAAGAGGAATTCAAGGCACGGATCCAACGCAACATTCTAGGAATGCACAAAAGAGAGGATACCCCAACTATACCCACAATGTCTATAGTCAACTCATCTATCAAGAATATCACTTCCAAAAGATCAAGATTCTCAATAGCTACCCAACAGTATCTAACAACACGATTCACTACTAAGAAATCAAATACTACGATAGCAACAAATAATATCCTAAAAACATCTTAAAAGGAAATCTCATCAAAGAGGAAAACACCAATAGGAAAAAAAATAGAGGAGCACATAAGCATAGAAACTAAATTAGGGCATATAAAGTCCATCTCAACAAAAAGAAGGACAAATAAACAGACAGAAATGGGAACAAAATACAGAAGCCAAACAAATACAATGCTACCAAAAATAACATAAAAATCAAACTTGAGGTCTCAGCGACTGAGGCTCCAAGAGATGGCTGGCCTGGATGGGTTGATGGCTGATGCACGGGCTGAATAGGGTCTGCTTGAGCAAAATCTCTCACCAAGTATCCCATAGAATCACAAGTATAGCATGGAACTATCGACCTACTTCATAGGGAGGGAATAGAAGAACCAGTATGTCCACCACGTGCAGAAACCCAAGAAGAAGAATCTCTAATAGACTAGACCATACCCTAAACCAAATAAACTAGTGGCTGGACTAACCTTTGCTTCACACAATCCATAAAATTATGACCCGTAACCTTACATACATAAGATGTCCCATAGGGCTTAACCGGGAGAGATGAACTGATAGCACCCATAATCGGTCCACCAAAACTATGTTGAACTGCAATTAAAGTCAGTGGAATGGTCTGAACTGGCTCAATAGGCTGACCCCTAGATCCTAACACTCCATCATCAACACTACTCACAAGCTAGGACCTCTTCTCAATTCCTTCATACATCACCTGATTAGGCTCTCAATAAATCTCGCATAACAAGAAACCTGAGTGAAAGAATGGCACATAATTACAAAAGGTAAAACTGCTAAACAGAGGGGAAAGGTTAATCCATCAACAAAACTCCATGTTCTCTCATGCCCAAAAGGAAAAACCATTGCTATCTTTTCAAAAACTCATGGAATCTTGCCTCATACTTAGCGATGGATAATGGATCCTGTTATAGACCTAGAAACTCACATCTTATCTGAGATATACCCCCAACTCCAGGTAAAACCCCTGCTTGCGGTTACATTGCTCCATGATCTCATCCACCCAAGAAGTATTTCTAGAAGGACGGGTGTAGTAATAGAATCTATTGGTACCAGCTCAGTGAACCAAACGTTGATCTTTAGACACCAGGTGGCTACTAAACTAGAACAAGCTCGAGATAAACCACAGATGCTCAGGAAGGCGAAGTATCTCTAAAGGATGTCAAAGCATAAGCACGTCCTGGACCTTAGAGTCGACCTCTAGGAAGAATCCCAATGAAGCTCAGACTGATAGTGCGGAAGGTCTCCCATCCCCTGTTGCTGCCAAAGATCGTGGGTGTGTCATCTGTGGTATAATGAATAAGAACAAAGGAGATTTTAAGAGACCAACTAGGATGCGCGCTTTATATAAAAGTGAAGAACAAATGAATTTCCTAAAGATGTCATTGTTGCCTCAAGAAGATAGGCTAGGGACTTCATTGTACCTAATCCACAAGACTCTACTAGACATTATCTCATGTACTTAGTATATTGATGAACTTAGTACAAAGTTATCACGAACCATTCTCAAGTCATGAGGTCCCCTACATCCCATCGTAGGAGAACCACCCAACAAGTACATAAATCAAAAGTAATAGATAAATACAGAAGATAATAGTATAAATAAGGATAGAACACAAGAAATCATAGTACAATAAAAGAAATTCCCAAAACCTCATAACTAATACATGAGACTCTTAGAGAATAAATATAAGTCTGAAGTCAAAATGTAACATCTATTTACAATAGTACAAATGACAAAAATGGAAGATAATGAGAGGTAAAATCAAGCTTCGGATACCAGAATCCATCATATACCTCAGATCAAGATAATCAACACTATCAGGAATCAGTGACGAACCCTCATATTAGGGTCTGTACCAAAAAGAGAAAGAAGTATAGTATGAGTACCAAAACTACGGAAATCTAGTAAGCTAGGCTGTGGGGCTCATATAAGAAATAAAAGTACTAATAGCAGATAAAGAAGAAATGAGTCACATAAATCAAAGAGAACAAGTATAGAAAGGTAATACTAGCTACAGATAAATAAAGTAAACAAGGAGAGAATAATGGAGCTATCTAACAACAGTAATAGAAGAACCCAACTAAAGAAATAAAGACATACATGAGTCCTTGCAACACATAATCAAGTAAATAGAGTGAATAAGGGAGGTATACGGGTAACCTCAATAAAGGGTGAGGAAGAAGGAATAATTAAATAAAATCGACACATAAATATATTCTGCTAGACAAGGAAATTCTAAGTTCTACCACGTAAAATCAGAAGTACAGAGCACAAGGTAAATGAACAGGTAAATAAACAAGTAATGAGCATAAGGTATTTTGAAGTCAGGTTTTAAGAGCTTGAAAAAAATAGTAGAAAACAGTAGTATTAGGTGCGAAATAATGCAATGACCCATTTGGTCATTTCCTTTCTTTTCATCTTTTCCTATGCTTGGAGTTGTTTGATAGTTTCCCCAATTTGCTTATGACTTATTGGGACCGGTATCTCGGTGACCTAGCAAATCATTTTCTCGAAATCTTAGTTTTTCTATTTTGAAGTAGTAGAACTCGAGAGTGAAATTGTAGTAAATGCGCTCAGCATCGAATTCCAATAGTTTTTTTAGCACTGGAATAATGTATAGGTGGACCTTAAGTTTATGTCTTGGGCTGTTCGTTTTGAGTTTGGGTAGCTTCAGGAAATTTAGCCCAGTCAATTCTCATTTTGGAGCCTAGGTGGTCTTTTGATGATCGGCATATCAAATTGGTATATCATCAATTCCATCAGCTCTAGAATATTGATTTTTGGCAGGTTGAGCCATTAGTTCACTTCTCGAGGTATCCGGGATTATTTTAAGTAGGTTTGTTGAAAGTCCTTAGTTGGACTCCTTTTGATCCTTTTGAGTTTAGGGTCCTTTATGTTTAAACGCCCTCAGTTGTTCATTTCATCAATTTCATTGAGTCTGTAGTGTGTTTTCCACCCAAAATGCACTTTTGGTTTGTTAGAATTGGACTATGGATGCTCGTTTGAATCCAATCCACGATCGAAGCAACCGACTTTCTCCTCCTCAATAGAGATATAACTGGACCCATAGGCAGACAATCTGTGAAACTCAACCTCATACTGATAAACAAACATAGATCTATGCTCCCATCCCAAGAACTCTTTTCTCATGTGGTCCTTCTCAGTAATAGGAATATGACACTCTAGGAAAGCATCTCTTTTGTGCGGAGTCAACTAGTATAATAGAACAATTAAGATCTCCACCAATCCATGGCAAGGCTACCCATCTAATAAACTATAAAATCAACCCCATGGGAATCAAGCAAATTGAGCTCGTGCAACCCCTCCCATCAATGATCAATAAATCCCTTGGGTTCTTTCTCGGGGTACCAGTAAACCTCAAAGGTCCTAACCTTAAATTTCTTTTGATCATTATTATACATATGCAGGTGTGAATAAATAGGTTGAATCAGTAATGGAGTAGGCACCACTAGTGATAAATAAGGAATAACAACACTTGAGTTGGATAAGATAAGACTGAGGGCGGAACAACCAAATCATAAAAACTTGGTACTAGAGGCACCCTAAAACTATGGGTACTCGGTGCTGAAGGTGTACCCGGACAGATGGGAGATGGGATAAATTCTAAACCCCGATAGTTGCCTAACCTAACATACCCAATAACTACATCATAAATACCCTCATCTATGGGGTCAAAACTTGAGATGATATAGGAATAGGAGAAAACTGAATAGATCCATGTAACTTAGGTGGTTGTTGTACTGGTATAGTCGTAGTATCAACCGCTGCAACTCTGACTGGCAAAGCAGCTCTAGTTGGAGTACTACAATGACACACACTCGAACTCGACCCTTCTTACTTTTAGTTGATTCTCTCACTGGAAGTGCAAGAGGTGTGTCATCCCCTGATGCTGTTGTCGATCATATACGTACCATCTGTGGGAGAATGAATAAGAACAAATGAGATTTTCATAAACCATCTACGATACACAATTAAAATCAAAGTGAAGAGAGGGGAATTTACTAAATATATCCTTGTAGACCCTCTAAGATAAGACATAGATGTTTCTGCATTCGATCCGTGAGACTCTACTAGACACTGACTCATGTACCGAGGATATTAATGAACATAGGGATATTATACCAATTTGTCATGACCCAATCTCTGAGGTCATAAGAGTACCTATATCCCACCGTAGGAGAACCACCCAACAACAAATAAAACATGAATAATAAACTATGTTAGTAAAAGAAGAGATAATAAGGGAAAGGGATAAGTAGAAGTTAATAATAAGTCATATAAATACCCTAAAACATTATACTGAAGTATACGAGACACTAATACGAGTACAAGTCTGGAACAAAAAGTATAATATTTGTATTGATAGAATAACAGAAAGGTAGATAATAAGAAAGATAAAATATCCACTCTGAAGGTCAGGAGCGGTCCTCTACCTCAGCAGCTTGTAATAAAGGTTCGAGCAAGAGTCAACATTGAACATTCACACTAGGATCTGCACAAAAAGATGGGTATGAGTACCAAAACAACGGGTAACAAGTAGGCTATACCTATTTGGGAATATATAAAAAATAAATGCAATAAATAAACAGACAAGAAGGAACAAGTAATAGAATTCAACAAATAGAGCATGAAAGGAAGGATAGCTAATGTGATATGGCAAGTAAGCTGCTAAACACTAGCCACTAACATAGAAGATTCAAGCAACGGAAGGAAGAAAGAATCATACCAGAATCCATGATCAACTAACAAGGAGTAATCAAATAAGAAATATAGAGGTATACCGATAACCTTAAATAAAAGAAATTAGGGAATACTAACAACAAGTGTATCACTAAGGGAACATGGGAGTCCCTATGTATAGAGAATATATCAATCTTGTCTTAATGGATGTATGGGAGTCCCCAAGTCTAGAGGAATACAACAATATCAGCTCAACAGAAGCATTGTAGTCTGCAAATACAGAGGAATATATCAGTCTCATCTCAACAAATTCATGGGAGTCCCCAAGCCTTGAGGAATACATAAATGTCATCTCAACAAATGCATGGGAGTCCCATGTACGGAGGCATGATGCTTGGACTTCACGAGTCTAAATCATCTATATAAATAATGCACATGCTCAGACTTCACTGAGTCTAAATCATTATCTCAAAAAAGGAGTTATGCCTTATTTATCTCATATATCATTAAAAACTGATATAAATATCTCAAAACTTCTCAATATCATAAATTATAATGCATTCCCACAAGATCGTTCAAGATTTAAAAATCAATTATATCTGAATCTTGGACATAAAACGGTGGAAACTAATGCATCAAAACCAGATTTCATGATGATATGCTTAATCACAAATAATATTGTAACCAGTCTTATCGGCCCTGCCAAGGGTCAGATTCGACAACAAGCATATCCTACCATGTCAAATATTTGGGACTCAAATATATTTCTCATAAAACCTGTTATCAATGTTCTAGAGTAATGGAAAGACCACTCAGGATCACAAGGTCTCTATAATTATGAAATAACATCAAACGGACCCAAAAAGCAGACCAAAGAAGCGTAGAAAGGTCAAGCTTCCAATCTATCCCAATCCAAGGATATGTATCTATCATATTTATTCCCCATATAAGCTCAGTGTAAATCATAAGCATAGCCTACCTTCCCTCCGACGAAGTGTTTGCAATACAACATAGAAGGATGCTCGAACTGCATCAGATAATCTAAAATATTAAAAATAATTTCCCTTGACCACGAAACTATCAAAAACATAATCTATATATTAAAAGAAATCCAACTACAGCCATAAAGACATGAAAATGGCCGGGGTCAAATATGGGCTCAAAATAAGCACACGGACCAGCGAAGTCGAAAGCCCAAATAATGAGTTCCAAAATGTTCTCTATGACATAAGGAACACATACCCAAGGTATGAAGCTTAGATGATCAAGTAAAGTGCTTGAAATAATTAAATAATATGAAGAACACTTATGGGGGTTTTGGGGTTTAAGGAAGAAATAATTGATTTAAGGATGGAAACTACCAAATAATTATGAAAAGGTGATTATAGATCTTCCCCAATGCTTTTCCAAAACAAAAGAAAAAGACTCAAAAGATTCATGTTCATCAATGGACTCTTTGGGTTGAAGAGGATGGGAGTTTCGAATGAAGTTTTGGAAAATTAGAGTGGAAATCAACTAATAATCAATAGGTAATCAAAGAAATTAAGTTCTCCAATTCACCTAAAAATATATGAGAATGCTCAACAGTTTCAATGGGTTTTTAGAGAGAGTTGGGTTCAAAAAGATGAAGAAAAATGAGAAAATTTGTATCTCAATTGTATTTACCCAAGCTTACAGATACCGATTTATGGTAAAAGTAATGATTTATCAATCACTGGTAAATCAATTCATTGGTCCTGACTGAGTTATCGGCCAAACCAGATATCAACAATTTCATATTTTTGAACAAGGGGATCTGAGCCCAAATAGATTCCGACATTCATGAACCAAATATCCAAATTGAATGGAGATGATATTCCAGATCCAATGACATAGAAGAATTTCCAATCCTAAGTCGTTTCGACAAAATATTGACTAAATTTAACACCTTGTCAAAATCCAACTTTCCAACCAAGAATTAAAATGATTCCCATTGATCAAAACCCAAACAAACAACTCACCTAATCCAAACTCCACATTCTGGAGTTGCTAGAGCAGTCAAAGTTTAGATATGAAGCTCTGATCAAAATATGACTACCCAAGTTCAACTTAGGTAACATAAAGCTCATAAATAGCACAAAATCTCATCAACTCCACATCAAAGCTTCTGAACTCAAACCAACAATCCAACTAGACTAAAATCCACATTCTGGAGCCAATAGAATTGTCTAAATTCGATTGCAAGAACGTTTACATAGGATGTTGACCAAAGTCAATGATTTTAATACTAGAGGCTCAAAATATGGAAATGGGCATAACACCCACACAAACAAAATGATAATCGAACAACTAGTTCTAATAAGTCTCAAAGGAGTTAGGGTCACTACTAAAAAGCTCTAGAATGAATAAAATGTAAAATTATGAAAATGACCGAAAAAGTTATTACAACATCCACTAGTAATAAATACTTTCATCCTCGAAAGTTATAACAAGGCATTACCTGAAGGCTCGTATATATGCAAATACTGAGACATACTCACTCTAAATATCCCAAGTGGCCTCTTCTACGGGATGATCTATACACTTCGCTTTAATCATCAGAATCTCATAAGATCTCAACTTCCTCACATGTCTAGAAAAAACCAACACCGGCTCCTCAACAACTGAAAGACCTTCTTCAACCTTAACTGAATCATATTGAAGCATCTGTGACTCAACAAGGACGTGCCATCTCAGTATAGAAACATGAAACACTGGATGTACAGCTAGCTTATAAGTAACACTACCAATCCTCTCAAGAATGTCAAAAGGGACAATGAACTTAGGGCTAAGTTTTCCCTGTCTACAGAACCTCATCACACTCTTCATGTGAGATACACGCAAGAAAAATCTATCACCCATGCTAAAATCCAAGAAACATCGATGACAGTCATAATAACTTTTCTACCTACTCTGGGCAACCTAAAGTCGATCCTGAATCAATTGAATTTTATCCAAGGCATCCTGAAGTAGGTTATTACTCTACAGTCTGGACTCAAAACCATTAAACCAACCAATAGGCAAACAATATCACCTACCATAAAAAGCCTCAAATAGAGACAATCTCAATACTTGAATGGTAGTTGTAGTTATAAGCAAACTCTTCCAAACAGATGTTGATCCTAAAAACCACTATAATCAAGAAATTAGGCCCATAACATGTCCCCTAAGACCTGAATATTTCGCTCAAACTGATAATTTTTCTAAGGATGAAATATCATACAGTACTGAACTTCTCTCCGAAACCAAAAAGTAAACTGGGTACCATAATTTGAGATAATAAATACTAGTATGCAATTATATTAAATAACCTGCTAAAGATAAATGGATGCTAACTTCTCCGTGCTCTGATATTCATGAATAGAAATAAAGTGTGCAGATTTTTCAACCTGTAAACATCCCCCAAATCGAATCATACCTATTATAAATTCAAGGCAAGACATAAATAAAATATAAAGTGGTTTGTTTCCACTTACACTTGGGAAAGGAAACCCTCTTCATCAATGAACTCTATCACTGGTGCTTGAACTCGACCTGCAGATTGTTCAAGCACCTAGCCACGAACTCTGCTATGTCCCCCTTCATAATAGTCCACCAATAAATTTTCCCCAAGTATATATACAGCTTCACAACCCTTGGATAAATGGAATAACAGGAATTGTGGGCCTCACAAAGAATAAAATGGGTCAAATCATCGACTTTAGGGACAAAAATTCAGCCCTGAAATCTCAAAACACCATCTGGACCTAATGCGTCAATATAATGCTCACCACACAACCACCGATGACGAATATCAATCAAACCTAGATCCTTAAATCGACATTTCTATATCTGATCAATCAATGAAACTGGGCCTCCACACTATCCATAATATGACAGGAATTTGAAATATCAATCCTAGCCAAATAAATAGTCAATGACTACACATCCAATACCAATAGTCTTGATAAGGCTGTCAAACTACCCATACTCATTGCCTTTTAGATCAAGGTATCCGCTACCACATTTTCCTTTCCCATATGGTATAAAATAGAAATATCATAATCCTTTAGAACCTCAATCCATCTTTGATGGAGAGCATTAAGATCCCTCTGAATCATAATATACTGAAGGCTATGATGCTTGGTGAATATCTTACAATGAACTCCATAAAGATAGTGGCGCCAAACCTTGAGCGCAAAGACTACTGCCACCGAATCCAAGTCATGGGTGGGGTATTTATGCTCATGAATGCTCAACTGTGTAGAAATATAGGCAATCAAGTGACCCTACTACATCAAAACACAACCCAAACCAAATCCAGAAAAATCACAATAGACGGTGAAACTTTGACCTTCAAATGGGAATGTTAACACAAGAGTAGAAGTTAAGATAATCTTAAGCCTCTAGAATGAAGTCTCATACTCATCTGACTACTAGAAATAAAACTCCTTTCTAGTCACTCTATTCAATGGAATTATCATGTATATAGGAAAGTCCTTCCATGGATCCTGCTTGGCAAACCTATGTGTACTGGAGGAGGAGCGTACATATTTACATTTAGTTAGGTACTGATATAGTATGTGGGGAATCCCTCCATAGACCTTACCACACGTCACTATCATATATATAATTGAGAGAAAGGTATACAACATATTATCGGGTATACAGAAAAGTCCTTCCATGGGTCCTGACTGCCAGACCTATGGGTACTGGAGAAGGAACATACATATTTCTATTCCATATGCACTAGTATTATTGCATTTATGTCTATGTTACTTTTCACACTTGTTTTTCTTGAATGTACCTTCTGGTTGTATGGGAAGCCAACGAGTGATCTTTACTTTTTTGTACTTTCTGGTAGGATGCGGTTCCAGTGGGTTAGTTTGACTTATTTGTACTTGCTTTATCGATTACGGCTCATGTTCTTCTATATTTCCCTTCTTTGATGTTTACTTTGATTTTGTTTATATGTTCTATTTCACTTAATTATTCCTTTACTCCCCCCGCCCTCAATCTTTTTTTGAGGTTACCGGTACACTGCTCTTATTTATTCTTTTATTTGATTATTTGTTGCAAGGACTCAGGTATATCTTCATCTCTTAGCTAAGTTCTTCTATTGTTGTTGATTAGCTAGCTTTATTAATTGCTCCTTGTTTACTATATTTATTTGTAGCTAGCATTATGGCCCTATATTTGCACTGTTTCATTTATGTGACTTATTTCATTTAGTATCTAATATTTATTGCTTTTATTTCTTATATGAGCCCGATCATTCTGTGATGCCTACTAGGTACCCATTGTTTTGGTACTCTTACTAAACTTCTGTATATTTTGGTACAGACCAGAGTACGAGTATTCGCCGATGATTCCAGATTGTGCTAATATTCTTTTACTGAGGTAGATGATGGCTCGTTGTGTTTGGTGCTTATCCTTTACCTTTCTTATGTTATATTTTTTTTTTACTTATTTTGATACAGATTATGTATTTACTATTCAAGACATTAATTTAGTGCTCATTGTATTAGACATTAAGTTTTGGGGTGTTATTTATTTAATTTAGAATTCTGCTCATCCCTATCCCTCATATCTTCAACTTCTAGTTTTATAGTCTTACTTTACATGCTTTCTAGGTAGTTCTCCTACAGTGGGATGTAGGTGCACTCATGACCTAAGAAATCGGGTAATGATAGATAGGTAGATGAAAAAGGTTACGATCAAGAATAAATATGCTTTCTTGGATTTATGTTTGACCACATATAGGGTGTTTCAGTTTTTCAAAGATTGACTTAATATCCGTCTATCATCAGTTAAATATTAGGTCTTTAGATGTCCCTAATGGCTTTTTGCAACCATTATAGCCACTATGTATTTTTGGGTTATATCATTGGGGTTGACTAATGCCCCAATAGTATTCATGGAGTTAATGAAAGGAGTCTTTCGGCCTTATCTTGATTCATTTGTATTATGTTCATTTATGGTATTTTGGTATATTTTGGAGTAAGGTGATTGTGTACAAATTTGAGGATTGTGCTTCAAAGGTTGAGAGAGGATAAGTTAAATGTAAAGCTTTCAAAATGTGAGTTTTGGTCTAATTCTTGACATTCTTGGGATATGTAGTGTCCAAGAAAGGTATTAAGGTTAATCTAACCAAGATTGAGGCAGTTTGTGGTTGGTCGAGGACTACTTCTTGCACTGAGATCCATAGTTTATTGGTGTAGTTTG
>JBDJHY010854946.1:857-15022 GCA_039654485.1 Withania somnifera | reverse complement strand
AATGATGAAAAATCATCAGGATTTGATTTTAGACGTCGTGCGGACTACCGCCCACTGACAAGATTAAACCCGGATGAGAAGGCCTATAAAATAGGTATCCAAATATGGAAATATTAAGCCCGAAAACTTATATCATAATAGAATACCAACAATTTTCAAATAATTTCTTATCAAGAATCTATATATCTCAACATAATTTTCGTTAATCAAAAGCTTGTAATAAATGAAAGTTAAAGCATATTAGTCAGCTTTACAAGTTCCCAGCAGTATACACAATACACCAACCATATCAAGGAGCATACACAATACTCGAGGAAAGCATAGACAATGTTCAGGAAAGCATACACAATGCTTGGAAAAGCAACACAATGTCTACATGAAATAAAAAAGCATACACAATGCTTAGGAAAACATACACAATGTCCCAGCCTCGCGGTACACAATCGTATCACATCAGAAAATAATTTACAAATGGAGTTTTAATGTATTAATAATAAAATATATTTAGTTGGCCTTAAGACCACCATCCTGGTAAGAAAATACACGTCCTAACACATGGACCAAGCAAACAAAAATTATATTTTTAAAATAATTTTTTTATGTAGCAAGCACTCAAAGCTTAATGTCCTATTTACCTCAAAAGCAACAAATCTTCAACTTTGCAACGGGTAGAGCACCAACCAAACATCCCCCAATAGTTTTAATCTATATACAAATATTAATAATTTTGATATTCCTAACTTTCAAGCTTAGAGTTAAACCTTAATATCTCTCACCTTAGACTATGAATTAAAAATTAAATAATACCTTAATCTCACTGTTCAACAGGTTGATCATCAGGTGAATATATTAACATCGTATTCTCCAAAATAGTAGTCAAATGGTGTATCAATAAATTTAAATGAAACCAAAAAATTCTAGTGAATAACCTTCGAACCAGTGTTGGAAATTCCAACAAAATGGCCTAAAGTTCCATTCTCTAACACTTTGCTACCATGAGCGCCCAAAACATTATGCTTTTATTCCATCACTTTCTCACTAATTAAAATTCCTTGCTAGTAAGTAGAGGAAATGCTGCTATTAATTGAAATCCCACACTATACGTATATATTCATGAACATGACCATGAACTATTATATTAGGAGTATTACAAGAAAATTACTTGAAACAGTGGCCAAGGATTTTCTTACTAAGGCTATGAACTTATAAGATTTCTTCTCCCTAAGTTTTTTTACTTTCCTCCAAAATAAATAAAAATTGACCTAATTTTTTTTCTACAGCCTCAATTGCATGCTGTACTTTGATGTATAAGATTATCTCTAAGAGGTAATATCTACAATCATTTGTGATTCACAGGCTGGCTTCATCCCAGGAAGAAAGATAGTTGATAACATCATTCTTGCTCATGAACTGGTCAAAGAAAGCATATATCTCATATGTGTATGATCAAGGTGGATTTGAAGAAATCATATGATTCAGTTGAGTGGATTTTCTTAGAACTGGTGATGTAGGGGTTAGGATTTCCTGATAAATTCACAAGGTGGATTATGGAGTGAGTAAGAATTATCAATTACTCTATGGTGGTAAATGGAGAACCAACAAAACTATTTAATGTTGCTAAGGGACTTAGACAAGGGGATCCAATCTCTCACTTTATGTTTTTCATAGCCATGAAATACTTAAGTAGATGTTTTGGGGGACTGAAGAAAGTTAAAGAGTTTAAGTACCACCCTCAATGTGCAAAAATGGGAATTACTCATCAAAGTTTTGCTGATGATCTACTTTTTTTTGCTTTGCTAGAGAGGATGTTGTATCTACTTCTTATATATAATATTTTTATAATAAATTCTTAAGTGCTTCAGGTCTACAAGAAAATGTAGATAAAATTTCAATCTATATGGGTTGGGGGGGAGGGGGAGGAATAAGAGACTCAACTGGATATCCTGAAGCAGTTAGGTTTTGGTTATGAAGAATTACCTTTTAAGTACTTAGGGCACCATTAGACATAAAAAAACTTAACATTATTTAGTGGAAGCCTTTGATTGATAAAATATCGGATAGAATATCTTCTTGGACTGCTAAACAGTTATTATTTGTCGGTTTAGTTCAATTAGTTCAAACAGTTTTGTTTGGTATCCAATCCTACTAGTCCCAGTTTTTTCAGACCCCTTCAACAGTTATGAAAGGTATTGAAGCTCATTGTAGATGCTAAATATGATCTGGAACAAATATTATATCCAAAAAGGCTCTAATTGCATGAGATAGACTCTATTCACCTAGATATGTGGGAGGTTTCAACTTGATAAACATAAGATTGTGGAACAAAGCTAGTTTAACCAAGTGGTACTGGGATTTAGCTAAAAAAAAGTACAAGTGTGGATTAATAGTACAAACATACTATAAAAGAATCAAAGATTGCAAACATGAATATTCCCAAGCAAGCAAGATGGATGCTCCAAAAAGTTTTTGCAGCTAGACAAACTTTCCTGTAGGTGGCTCAGAGTGTAGTGCATGAATGAGGTTGCTTGAATATACACAAAGAGTTTCATTATAAGTATTTCATTTATAACAATGAGGTAAGAGCTAAAGTTCTCTTTACTCTTTGATTGCATTTTTATGATAGACTATTGACTGGAAAAAGATCATTGAATTAGGGACTTGTCATAGATTTTGGCTGTGTTTTTGCCAAACTTTTCTAGAATTTATAGATTATTTATTTGCTCAATGGATCTTCACTAAAGCCTAGTGGAATATGAATACTTTAGTGGCTATAGAGAGATAACTACGCAACTCAAACCTAGAATCAACATATGACCTGGTGCTTGCTATATGCTAGACGGAAATCATAGAAAGCTAGAGTGTTTAGGTTTGTTTATACTGAGAAAATTCATTCTCTTTGGATAGAAAGAAATAAACGTTATTTGAGGGAGTGAGTAGATCAGTGGAGAATATGGCTAAAGATATTGCTTTTGTTTGTAATGTTAGAGCTAGTCATAGTATTACTCATTTGTTACAGTTATGTCCATTTTGACTAGTTGGTATTTATTCTGATTAGTTTATTTGATTTTTCATTGTGTAAGGTTAGGAAACCCTTGCTAGGAGGTGTGCCTACTTATACCTTAGGTAGAATTGATGATAGTCTTATGGAGGTTTGCCTGAGACAGTAGGATGTGTTATATCTGGGCAATGATTTGTAATATTCACTTGGTGATTAATAAAATACAGTTAGTTACCCAACAAAATATAGGTGTCTATGGATAAATTTTCTTATGTAAAATACGTACTTTATTAGGTCAAATTTGTTTGGTAGTTATACAAAAAGAAAAGGTTAAAATTCAAAATTTATGATCAAAGCAAGTTGAGACTTTTACATAACTCTTTTTGAAGTATTAATGTGTTGTTTATTGTGTATAAGAAAATTGGATAATAGAGGTCCTGTACAAGTGAAATGACAAATACTTATAGGAGTACAAATTTCATGAGTAAAAATTGTATAGTAACTGTCTAATTAATTTATGATTTCATGTACGCTGGGAGCATGATAAATGATATCAACTAGTTGATTTTGATGATATGATTTGCCTGGAGGTATGATGTATCATTTGTGGCTGAAAGACAATCTTCAATTTATCTATGATATGTTTACTTACTATAGCTAAGACATTTCATATAAGTTCACATGCATACTATTTTTTAAATCATATGATTTTTTTTTGAGGGCTAAGGGGAAAGATCCCGATGTTGTAAAATACAATTATGAGATACGGTGATAAAATACTCTTTGATGGCCTTCGGCAGGAATGGAGTGACAATGTGATATTCTCTTAGGCTTGAGGGGCCTGAACCTCGCAAGTCCCCGTGGGTCCTATCTAGTCACACTATGCTAGTGGATATATACTTGTATTATTTTTGGACAGATATGAGGCCGGTACATCATTAGCATACTTTATCTCATTTACTTACATGACATTGATATGGGATGAACAAGATTGGGTTTTGTTAGAATGGCTTTATTATTCTTGTCTTAACTTGATTATGATCTCAAATTACTTATACTTGATTTATTTGCATTATTATCGACATTAGTTGTTGTTCTGCATCTGTTATCCTTAGAAATGATTTTTTATGCAAAAGTATCAAAATATGATAGTTTATAACTGATCCTCGTCATCGCTTCGGATTTGGATCAATTGACAATGCTACTGAGTACACATGAATTCATACTCACACTTGCTATGTCTCTGCACCTTGTTGTCCAGCTTTACGACCTATTATAATCGGTCGGTGATCAGTACCAGTGTTATTTTTTTCCCAAGATTCTGAAGTAATTGTAATTGGTTGATCTGAAGTTTCCCTGGATCTTTTCGATCCTTTTTTTTAGATGTTTTTTAGACTTATGGATATTTATTCGAATTTTTAGGGACTTGTACTAGTGACCGCAAGTTTTGAAAAGTTATATTTATTTCCATAGATTCTTAGGGGTTGTATAAAATTGTTATTTTATGACTTATTTATTTTTTAAATATTTCTTTTGCGAATTTGAATATTCATTTTGTGTTTTTTTTTTTGGAGTTGGCTGACTTATCGACGAGATAGGTGCCATCACTTTTTTGTTTTTTTGGGGCACAACTTTTTCGGAATTGAAGTCTGTTAAGACTTTCCTAATAGGACTATTTTATATTTATTCTTAAGATTTTGGTAGTAGGAACTATTTTGTATTATTTATGTCTTGAGTGCAAAAAATATCAATTTTTAAACTTAAGATGATAGACATCATAAATAGTTTTTATTTCACCGATAAAGCCAAATTTATGATTAAATAACAAATTAAGTTTTCAAAATGCCTTTTTAGTCAATCACCCTAGTTTCTCGTTTCATTTTTTTTCTTATGTGTAACTCTAGAATAACAACATTTTAAACTAAGATCTAACTTCATAGGATATATGACTGGAAATAAAAATTATTTGATTAATAGACTTTTAAACGTTCACCTATCTTAGTTTGACTTGTTTTAAGAAGATACCAAATGTTTTAGTGAGATTAATAGTATGTAAAGCATACCAATAATATTCTTTTAATCTTGTGATTTTAAACTTATCTCATATTGTCATTCGGGACTTCTATTATATGGTAAAATAAATAAGTTATAATTTAAAACTCTAAGAATGAAAAATGATAATCTTTTTGGAAACAAACTAAAAAAGTAAAGTAAGGAATATAAAGTGGAAAAAACAAAGTATGCATCATGTAAGTAGCAAAAAGCTATTGTATGAAAATAACAGTTGAACACTTAGTTTGTCAAAGAAATACCAAACTTTAGAATTTGAAAAAGAAGAATGACTTGAATTCTAAATAGTTGTGAAAATTACGCAAAGTTATCAATAAAATAATATTAACTATTTCAAAACTTTTCGATAAAATTATAAAAATGTAAGGATTATAATGTGAGATTAGCAATGCAAGAATTGTAACGTAAGTATTTGTAATGCGAATTGATAAAGATAACTCTTTCATTTCCATTTTGTTGTTGTTGTGACTTAACTGCAATGTTACAAACCTGAAACACCCCCCTTCAAAATGAAAAAGAGTTCCTTCTCTTTTCAATTTTTTTTATGATACAGTTTTAACGTTTTAGGCAGAAGCTAGAAAGAGGGTGATCCACTTATTCACCAAGGAAATGATGGGTTTGGAATAACAACCTTTTCTTAAGGATGTTCTTGGGAACAACTCCGTCAATTAAGCAGGGGCAGAGTTAGGATAAACCCTTCTATAAAAAAATATTTACACATGATTAAAATTATTTTTTATGTGTATATAATAAATGTTGAACATTTTTAGTTTCTTGTTGTGTGTATTAATTCGTACTTTGAACCCTTAATACAAATGACGGAACCACATTCGTGAAGGATAGTCAAATGCATACCTTTCGTCGGAATATTATATGAAATATAGAGATTAAATGTTAGCTAATTTTTTTTACGCAGGTTAAATGTAGTTATTATGAGTATATATCTCATTTTGAACACACTTAACACAATTGAAAAGAAAATTTGTACACTCTTCGTCAAATTTCTAGCTCCGCCACTACAATTAAGGATAAAATATTGGAACCTCATGGATGCAGATAAGGTAATGAAATTGGTAGATAAATTGTTAGACCTGAATAGGATAGGAAGAACTCACAGAATGCTGAAAAGAATGTATGTGTTCCTCTAAAGTTTGTAATAGAGTATACACAACATGATCAAACATGATGATTTTCCACCATGTTTCATTCTCTTCATGTCATTGAATCCTCAGCCTAAAACATAAAAAAAGAGAATCTTGAAATAGAATTATCATTCCCACTTGGCAGTCCTTCCAACTGTAGCTGGAGTTCATCTTGTTAAAATTAACCAAATATAAGCACCTAATTAGTATCGTGGCGGGCCAAAAGCTTCAGCTTCCGAATTAGAAATTAGCAGTACTTCCAATACTTGAGAGACAATCCTACCGAAATCTTCAGTAATCAAGAAAGATGGTCCGAAAATCAGTTTGTTCTGTAGACCAAAGTAAACTTCACCTTCTTAAGGATCTTCAAGAACTTGATCAAAGGATCTTTCCATTAACGCAGACAGCAAAAGAAGACTCATAAGCTCAGATTTCAAGTGTCAGACACACCATGCTCTCTTTCATGGCTGGCACTAATCTTACTGAAGGGCTCCAAATCAAAGCAACCAAGCTCCAAGGTTCTGTAATAAAGGTGACAATTATTTAAGTGGCAGAGGTAGGTTTTTTGCCAAGGGGATTCAAAAAACTAATTAAAGAAACAAACATGCAAAGAGCTAAACAAGACACTAGAAACTGTGGCTTGCAGGAATTGAACCTGCAAAGACAGAGAATTTGAACCCCTTTATCGCTGATCTAGCTTTTGGTTTGCATCAATATTCAACATCTCAAATATATACATAAAACAAAATTTTGACCCTATGCGAAGTGGGATTCAGATGAATCCCCGTCAACCCACTATATCCGCCAATGTTATTAACCAGTAGATAGTTTTTTTTTTTTTTTTTTTTGTGAAATCAGCAACTTAACCAGCAGATAACTTATCTTTCCAAATAATGATGAAGTACATCATAATTAGCTAATACGACGGAGGAAAGATGATACTAACGAAACATCAATATTTTGCTCCTAATGCAGTGTTAACTGGCAAGAAAGAGAATGTACAGTTCAGTTTATCTTAAGGTAAGCTAGCCATACTAAATTTAGCTACACCTTATAAAAGAAAAATGATGCAGAATTATAAAGTAAAGAAACATCTGCAGCATAACAACGAAAAGGACAAGGAGAGGAATAACCTTTTTCAGTTAATGGGATATTCACCGTTTGCGGTTGAATTTTTCCAACGCAATGCCTATCGAAATCTTTAGAGCAAAAGAGAGATGAGATAAGTACCACTCAGTAATATGCTTAGAGAACATTTAAGAGTTACAAGCACTTTGGAGATTGAGGCACAAGGCTAAGAAGACTTGAGAAATAGTAGTATCAAGACAGGTTCAAATCATATGCCAAATACGAGTATACAACAGATGAATCTTCTATTGAAGAGCAATATTACTAAGAATCTAGTAGACCAAACCACAACATCATGCCTAGAAATGGAAGACGTCGATATCAACTTTATCCAGAATTTGAGTAAGACCAATTAAGAAATTTTGGGAGAAAAAGAAAAGAAAAAGACAAAATTGCAGAGCTTTCTTTCTTCATTAAGCACTTCATGTCCTAGTTTAATTTTAAGATGAGATAATATTGTACTTCTCAAATAAGGAGTCCCATATAGATATATAAAGTTAGAGTCACACAAATAAAAGAAGTCAAAAGGATAAAGTGTACCTAAACCAAAAAGAGGGAGCACACCAGACACTTGAGCTAACGTCCTCAGTTCTACTTTAAAAGAAGTAAAGTTCGGTATAACCATGTGTATAGGGAAAGAGCTCTTCCACCTCAATTCTTGAGCTTGAACAACTCATTTTCCTCATTCTACTACGTACTGCACCGTTTGACCATCCGTTTGAGGGTTACAAGATGTAGAAAATAATAGTTTCGTGCCCAATACTCCCCATATGCTTTTCCAAAAATAACTAAGAAACTTTGGGTCCCTATCAAGTACACCATGAAGTTTAAGCACATTAGAAACAAACAAAAAAGCAACATAAGGAGTATCATTCGTTTTATGACATGGTAAAAATGGGACATCTTAGAGAACCTATCAACAACAAAAGAGATTTTGTCATGTCCTCTTTTGGTCCTAGGGAGTCCTAATACGAAATCCATAGAAATATCTATCCATGGTCCACTAGGCATTGGAAGAGGAGTATACATACCATGTGGTCTACTTGTAGACTTGGCTTGTTTGCATTGTAAACATTAGTTGCATACGTGCTCCACATCATGCCTCATCTTTAATCATATGTCTTTTTTAGATGACACCATTTTATTTTGTTCAAGACACCAAAGATCTATAAGAAAATAATGAAGGTGTTAAGAGAATATGAATATGTTTCTAGCTAGATGATCAATCTGTTTAAAAAATTCTTATATCTTCATGAGAAAGTTCCTGTCACTGATTGTTTAAAAATAAGCAGAATTATAGGTATTAGCTAGGGCTTATTCCATTTATTTACCTAGGCTATCCTATTTTTTATGGTTGAAGAAAGAAGGATCACTTCAAAAAGTTGCTAAAGAAAATGAGGAAAATAATCCTACTGTGGAAGGATAAGTTGCTTTTATATGGTGGAAGATAAAATTTGATTGCTCATATGCTACAATCCATGCCTATATATCTATTAACTACCATAAACCCTCTTAAAGGGGTAATCAAGTATATAATATTTGCAAAGATCTTCAGGAGAAACATTGTAGGTACAAGAGGTAAGCATTAGATTTTATGGGAAGACTTATGCTTACCCAAAAAAGGAGGAGGATTGGGATTTGGATCCCTGCACGATATATCTAATGCCTTTTTTGCAAAACTCTAGGGAATTTCAAGGTATCCACAGAGTCACTATAGAGTGAATTCATGTGAATAAATAAAGCTCACCCTGTTATGCCAAAAGTTTGGGAGGATATCATGTTTGGAGGAAAATGGTGTATATAAGGGAAGAGATTGAATATAATGTTTGGTGGAAAATCAAAAATGGATTATTAAATTTTTGATTTGATAATTGGACCAAACAAGAGGCTCTATACTATACAAAGGGAGATAATGTTAAATAGGGGGAGATAGATGTTAAGTACTTCATTAATAATGGAGCCTGAGACAAATAAAATCTCTTGAGTCATTTTTTAGAGGAAATGACAAAGTGTATAATAGAAACTGTCAAACCTGAGATAAGTAAAGGAGTTAATGATAAATCTTAGTGAGTGTTGGAATCTAATGAGAGTTTAGTGTGAACTTTGCCTGGAACATCAGAAAAAAAAGGAAGGACAAAAAAGAGACTTTGATTTTATTGGGTCAAGTAGAATTCCTTTTAAACTATGTTTCTTCTTATAGAGGGCTTGGAGAAGAAGAATAGCTACTGATGATAACTTGAAAAGGATGAAGATTCAAGTAGTCTCAAGGTGTTGGTATTGTAAAGAAAGCAAACAAGAAACTATGAGCCACCTTTTTCTAACATCTCCCATTGTCAATAGGATGTAAAGTAGTTTTCTACTTATACATGTATAAACATTGAAGGCATGCAACTACAACAAGTAATATACAAAGTGGTAGACTAAAAGTGCTAATCTAAAATAACAAGGAATATACGTAGCAAACACCTGCCATGGTTATGTGGGCATTATGGAAAAGAAGAAATAAAATTAAACATGAAGAAAGTTGCAATCTTAATCAAATAAAGAATTAGATAAGGGTACATGTACATCAACTAATAAGAATCAAGAATCCTTGGATTCAGATGATTCCTAGAGAATGGGAAGAAATAACCAACTTTTTTAGTGCATATAAATCCAAACTCTATGCTAAGTTTATAAAATGGGTTTTACCACTAACGGATAAGGTTAAAGTCAATACTGAAGGGGCTTGTAGAGGTAACCCTGGGCAAATTTCATATGACTTTTGTAGTAAAGAGTGCACAAGAAATTTATTATATGCATAGGGAGAGGATATAGGTCTAAGAACCAACATTAAAGATGAAATTATTGTAATGTTGGAAGCTCTGAGAAATCTCAAAAGAGTTGGACTAGAAGATATTGGGCTTGAATCAGATTCTTTAAGTCTAGTAAGCTTCCTACAAGGAACTTGGAGGATACCCTGGGAGAGTGTTGAGAAAATTGAGGAATGCAGAAGCTTAATGTTGATTATTAAAGCTAGGGTACATCACATAATAAAGAAAGGTAAAAATTTGGCAGACTATATAACAAATACAACAATGGGGGAAGATAGAGTTATGCATTTCTACACATACATAAGCCTACCTCCTAAGATAAAACATTTTTAACTTAGACAAGACTCAAATCTCTTACCTAAGAATCATAACAAGACCAATCAAGGATAGGATAGTCGCACACATACAGTTTAGCAATAGACACTTCATGCATCGATTAGAGGTTAAAAGCGAGCATAGTCATAAAGGTTACAATATTAAAATGTGCAAATTGTATGTCTATTACAAGACATGGTGGTTGTGTACTTAACAATACTATGTACTAGTTATCAAAAAATGACTTCTGCAAAAAGTTAGGCCTTAAGAATCACCGTGGAACTAGATTTGATGGTTGCAACCACAAAAGAATGGAGAAAGGCTCTATCTTTTTCAGAAATCACATCTCCTAAGCCTAAAAAATAATAGGTGATTTAGATCTATAGGCAAAAAACATTGTTTAAACAACAAAAAGGAGGAAATGGAGTACCTTAGCATATATTAGTGCTTGTGATTCATCCTTTCAATGTCATCCAGAAGTGATTCCTTATAGACTACCTGAAACAGAAGAAAATGGTTTGAAGAGGATGTACAACAAAGCAGAGAAAGAAAAAAGAGTTTGCTTCATTGTAGTATTCCTTTAATAGCTTCAATACATTTCCCAAATGTAAGATATACATTCAATTGATCACTTAGAGGAGAAGCAAGCGAAAATGGAGATTGTACAGACAACTTGGTGGCAACATGCTAAGGCAGCAGAAATAAGTAGAAGATAGATGGTATTCTATAATCATCTCTTTTGTATATATAGGGTCGACCAAAGAGTAAAGGCCTGGTACCTTTTCTTTTTTGGTTTTGGATTTGGACCTATGGCCAGACTTTTTAAAAAAAAAAATAAAATGTTCGTAGGGCCACCATTGGGTTAAAAAAATTAAAAAATTATAACTCCGGTATTTTTCATCATTATTTTCTATATATGATCGATTAAGTCTTGGTTCTTCAATTTATACCCCATTAGTTTTTACAACTCAATTTTAGGCGATGCAATTTTTGAGTAGGCACACATATTAAGTGCACAATGATATGAAGGTTTACCACAAAAAGACTTACAATCTTTATTCTTCTCACAAAAATAACACAATTTGATGTTTCTTGCTTCAACCTTTGGTGATAGACCTATCAAATTTAAGAATTTATAAATGATCGTATTTGTTCATAGAGGCGTTAATATTAATGAAAAATGTATATACTATTAAAGAACACACTTATTTTCAACAATAATTCTAACATAATTGTTTGAAAATATACTTACAAAAAACTGCTTTCAGAAAATATTTTTTGAATGTTAGACTATCAACAATTTTTTTATGAAATTTTCCATGAGAAGTGCATATTTCTAATAATCAAACACATCTAAAATTTTATTTTTTTATTTTGAAAAATAATATTTATAACATTCACATAAACCCCTTGAAACAAATATTTAGACAAAAACTTAAAATTGAAAAAAGAATAACACATAATATGGGGGAGAGCGATAGTTTAGGAGGTGCAACTTATATACTCATATACTTAATTTTAATCTTACAAGAAAATCTTTCATATATTACTTTCTCCTTCTTATTACAAATGTGTAAGTCCACCTAAAAAGTTTAAAACAGATAAATAAATACATGAACATAATATTATAATAAAACACTAAAATTTGATTTCTAAAAGAACTCAAAATATGGCGATATTAATGTATTAAGAATTAAAAAAGGTATAATTTAAGAGAGGAAAAACTGTACAAAGTTCTATCACCATGATGATAAGAAAAAAAGTCATCACTTTGGAAGTCACATCTAACTAACTGTTCTAATGCTAAAAACCACACACTTGAAAATAATATATGTAGATGTTTGATGATAACATTTTTTCTTTCTATTAATTACACGCTTAGTTGACTACTTTAGCAAATTATATCAATGATCAAATACAATCATTATGAATTCCTTATTATGTCTTTTTTTCTAACCAATGTTGTTGCAACTTTTATGGACCTTATGAGCAGAGTATTTAAGCAATGCCTCGACCTATTCATCACTGTATTAACAGATGACATCCTAGGATACTCCCATAGTGAAGGTGAGCATGTAGACCACTTTAGAATTGTCCTTCAGACCCTTAGAGATAGACAATTATATGTTATATATTCAAAGTGTGACTTCTGGTTGAAGTCTGTAGGTTTTCTTGGTCATATTATTTCTGGTGATGGCATTTAAGTTGATGCTCATAATATTAAGGTAGTCTAGATTTGGTCTTTACCAATAACCCCTTCCAATATTAGGAGTTTCTTAGGCTTATCCAGATACTGTAGAAGGTTTTTAGAGAGTTTTCATTTATATCAGCCTCACTGACGAGGCTGACTCAGAAGAAGGTGAAATTTCAGTGGTTAGAAGCCTATGAGAAGAGTTTTTAGGAGTTCAAGACTCAACTTACTTCAACTCTGACATCGACCCTGCCAAAGGGTACAAAAGTTTTGTGGTATATTATGATGACTTGTGTATGTTTTGATGAAAAATGGTAAGGTAATTGCTTACACTCCTTGACTGCTCAAAACTCATGAGAAAAACTACCATGACCATGATCTTGAATTAGGTTGTGGTTTGTGCTTTGAAGATTTGACACCATTATCTATATAGTGGTCATGTTGATGTATTCACAAATCACAAGAGTCTATAGTACGTTATCACTTAGAAGGAGATAAATCTTTGACAAAAGAAAATGTCTTGAACTCCTCAAGGACTATGACCTAAGTGTGCTATATTACCTAGTTAAGGCTAATTTTCTTGTTGATGGTCTTGTCAGGTTGTCCATTGGGAGTGTTACCCATATAGAGGAAGAGAAAAGGAAATTACAAAGGAAGTTCATTGGCTTGCACATTTGGGTGTTTGTCTGGTTAATATAAATGATGGTGGTCTTATGGTACAAAATACGTTAGAGTCTCTTTGGTAGTAGAAATAAGATAAAAGTTGGGCAGCGCTCCAGTTTAATAAATCTCAAGGATGTAGTTCTTAGAAAGTAGGTTGAGGCTTTCTCTCGAGAGAGAGATGGTGTATTTGTTATTAGGGTTTCCTTTGTGTTCCTGATATTGATAGGTTGAAGGAAAGAAACTTAGTTGAGGCTCATAATAAGATATACTCAATCCATCATAAAACCACTAAAATGTATCGAGATCTGAGAGAGGTTTATGGGGGGAATAAGATAAAGAAAGACATTGCAAATTTTGTGGCAAGGTTTCCTAGCTATAAGCAAGTGAAGGTTGAACATCAAAGGCATGGTGTAAAGGTCCACGATATTAGCATTCCTACTTGAAAGTAGAAGAAGATAAATATAGACTTCGTCACAGGTCTACTATACACACGTCATCAGCATGATTCAATATGGGTGATTGTTGAACGAATGACCAAGTCTGCCAACTTTCTGCCTATCAAGGCTAAATATTCAGTAGAGGATTACACAATGTTGTATATTCAAGAGGTAGTTTGAATTTATGAGGTTCCCCTATCCACTATTTCAGAAAAAGGCAAGCGGTTTACTTCTCAGTTTTGGAGATTTTTTAAGAAAGGTATGGGAACCAAGGTTAACTTTAGTATAAATTTCCATCCTCAACCAATAGTCAGGCCTAGTGCACTTTTTAGACACTTGAGGATATGTGTAGAGCATGTTCAATTGACTTTAAACACAATTTGGATGAACACTTGCCTCTTATCAAAT
>JBDJHY010854727.1:2484-15023 GCA_039654485.1 Withania somnifera | reverse complement strand
TATTGCTCCTATTAGAGAGGAAGACGAGATGCCCCTATACGATAATGAGCAGGTGTAGTATAATGCAGAGTTTGATGGTAAGGGAGAGATGGATCCTCTTAAACCCACTCCAAATATTACTATTCATGTGATCACCTGTCTTACTGGGTTATTAAATCTGGGACAAATATTCCCAGCACCTTCAGAGCCTCCAACAATAGGGTTACAACATGCAACTTTTATGGCCCCTTACGTTGATACAACTTCTATGACTGGTGTATTTCCTAAGTTCCTTACAAGGAAAATTATGAATGATGAATAACATGATATGTTTGTAAAGTTACTAAAATAGAAACCTTTAGTTTTCTAGGTACTTGAGTCAGAGGATGCATATAACCTTTTTGTTTATTTCCATCAGACATTGCATAAGATTGGTATCAAAGTGAGGTTTTGTGTGGAGTTTTTTACCTTTTCGTTAAAATGAGACGCCAAGATTTGGTTACATTTTTTGTTGTGTGTAGGCCTCTAAAGTTATCATCCATGACCTGTTCATATTTTTCCAAACTTCTTCCTTTAGAAATATGTCCATCATTTCTTTAGGTACAAAAGGAGAGATGAGTTTTTGTGCACAAAGCAGGGGAAACTATCATTGGCATCTTATAATGACTGATTCTTTAATTTAGGTAGCTTTTCTACATTCCTATTGTTTGATGATTCATAACTCTCAAACTACACTTCCTTTTGAAACATAAGCGGTCAGTTGTCAAATATAGAACCCAACTAAGGTTAGGGTCGATCCCACAGAGAATAGGGTGTTGGATATACGCCCAGTAATAGCAACTACCAATTAGTGCTTATTTCTAGTGACAAACATGAAAGTATAAAGGGGGTTTGTGTATTTGCAATCTTCATTATTTTGGTATAATGACTATTGATTTACTCAAGTGTGTAGTCAAACTAGGTTTGTGTTCACCAGGGTTCAACCATCCTCCTGATTGTAATATTTTCACGGTTGCATAATCCTTCTTAATGTAGAGTTACGCATTCGTACAATGCTTTTTTCTTAAGTGTTTTTCAACCTTTGATCCTAAGTAAACCTCTTTTACATCGGGTTAGGGCTGTGAATGAGTGCATTGCATGCTATAATAACTCAAGATGATTACTCTAGTTATAGTAACAACCATTAGATGAGGGTTAACGCCCCAAATTTCTTAGCATAATCTCAATTCCTAATTTTATACACAGGATTAGTGTTAATTAAACCTAGGTGTGTTCTAGTGTTTGCAACAAATAAAAGTCTATTATTGCGTAGAGATTATGTTTATACGAAGGAATAAATGCAACAACTCAATTAGATTACAACCTTACTATAGCTTAACCCATAGATCCCAAAACCCTAGGGTTGGGGTTTAGCCCACTATTGACCTCATCCAACATTAATGAATATAGAAGATAGAGATAATATACCAAATATATAAAGTTCAGTTGATTGCAGAATAATGATCAAAATTACTCAACACTTGTGTTCTTCAAAAATATATGGGTATCAACCCTAACTCACAAGTCTCAAAATGTATGTAAAGAATAATTGTAATTTGATCTCACCTTAAAACTAAGCTAAGTGTGCTATTTATAGAGTGTAGGAATAAGTGCAATAATAGCAACTTGGGTTGGCTTTCGTCAGTTTGGACGACAGGGTAGGCGAGCTTTATGGTGATAGATGAAACTGTCTAGCCTTCCGCCTGTGACCCTCTTAATCCAGTGAACTTTCCAATAGGCAGTTCCAAATGGGCGAACCGCCTCCCAGAAGATAAAATGTCTACTGGACAGCCTATTCCTTGCTTCTTTTTAAGTGGAGTTCTGAGTAGGCAATTCATATCAGGCGAACCATCTATCCTCTGATGGTTCATCTATTTCATTGTCTGTTTTTGTGGCTCTATCCAGTAAACTTCCTATTGGACGGATAAATTAGATGTTTCATCTGAGCCTAGGAGTATCATCGTTATTACCTAATAGTGCCCTTTTCTTTTTCAAGTGCTGCATACTTCCCACCTACTTACTTAACCCTAAAAATACTCAACAAAAGCATTAAAACACGCCATTATTACTCAAGAACATGCATAATTTTTGGGGGTTTAAGCACGCAATGTGACATAAAATGTTGTCATATCAACACCCTTAACCTAAAATGGTTGTTTGTCCTTGAGCAATAATATACATCGAACCAGTAGACATCAAACACTTAAAACACCCTTTATATACAATTCATCTTAGCATAAGCTTTCCTTGGGCATCATATCCTATCGACTAACTGCATCCCATCCTACACTCTAATTTCTTTTCAGGTGACACAATGAAAGGCCTTTCACACTGCTTATATCTCCTAAACTGCTACATTAGCTCATTCAATATTGATAAGAGTATAAACTTTCTCTCACAAATAAGAAGTCCCACACATAATAGAATTTTATAGAATATTAGGACTAGGAAGATAGCCTCTTATGCTCAGAAAGAAATCAAATTTTCTACACAATAGCCATAGGCTTGGCCTTATCAATTACAACATAGCTTTCGATAAAATGACATGAACCACATAGGACTTTATTCGATCTATATTGTTGGTTGAGTTCTGGTAGGGAATAATTTGGGAACTTTGTGACTGACTCAATTTATTCCATTACCTATTCCTCTTCTTCCGACATTTCCCCCTTCAATCTTCTTTTCATTAATGCTTTCTTCTGAGTTCCCCTTGCTCTTTTGCACAAACAGAATTCTTTCCCTTTTGATTAAACTGCTAGACACCTTTCTATTGTACAAGACCGTTTTATGGTAGCCACCCTCAACCTAAACTTTAGCTTAGGTTGAAGACACATTACTCACTACCAAACCAGGACCAAGTTAGATTGATTACCATATGTTGATTTGATGTGCTTACTACCTAGCCAACTAGACTACACCTAGATTCACAATATTCAATAGGGAACAAGGGCCATAAAACACCACTTTCTTTCAATTTTCTCTTTAGAGGGTACTTAAACAGTTTGGTTCTAATAGACCTAAGGGTTCAACTTAGGAATTCAATAATTATTTGGTGACTTGTTTAAGGCTTTAGTGACTAATCATAGAAGACCTAGGATCATTTCCATGTCACTTACTTTCAACTGAGTTACAATATAAATGGGCAAGTTCTAGATATAATATACATAACAGCTTACACAAAATTGCTCTCCCACACTTGCAAGTATGTACTTTTCTCAATTCAAACTTATTAAATAGATAGCATAGAGAGATACAATTACAATTAGATGCAACACCCTTAATGTATTACAGTATTAAAAATACAACACACTCAACCCCTCCCACACAAAGACGGTGCATTGTTCTTAATGCACATAGATAAAAATATAAGAAACAGAAAGAGAAAGGGTATGTATGTTAACCAAGAGTTGGGTTGCTCTTAATAGCACTTGATTTAACATTGCAACACAAAGAAGGTCACAGGTCTTTCCTAGACCTCTTTAAGTAGGATACTCTCCACGTAGTGCACTGTCTTTATAGTCCTATGGAATTTCTTGAGGCGCTTCCCATTTACCTTAAACCTAATTTTCTTTTCATTTTCCACTTCTACGGCTCCAGATGTAATGAAGAATGTGACAAGGTATGGGCCAGACCATTTGGACTTTAGCTTCCCTGGGAATAGCTGTAAATGGGAATTAAATGGAAATACAAGATCTCTTGGGTTTAATTCTCGCAGCTCAATGTTTTGATCATGATACTTCTTCATTGCTCCTTGTATAATGCTGCCCTGACATATGCCTTTGTATGAAATTCATCCAATTTATCGATTTGACCCACTCGTAACTTGGCATCCGCATCCCAATCCAGATTGACCCTTTTTAAAACCATGCTGCCTTTTGTTAAAGTTCGATGGGCAAATGACATGAATTTTTGAATACCAGCTGAAATAGAGACATACCAATTGGAGTTTTTTAGGCAGTTCTGTAAGCTCATAAGGAATCATCCATATTGTGGGACCAATTAATTCTTGTGGAATTTACTGTCTTATCAAGGATCGACTTGATCTCTCTATTAGATACCTTGACCAGGCCACTAGTTTGAGGATGATATCGTGTCGCGACCTTGTGCTGCTTTACCCTATACTCAGCTAATACTGCTCTGAAGGCCTTATTACAAAAATGTGAGCCCCCATAACTGATGATCACTCTTGGGGTGCAAAAATTTATAAAGATGTTTCTTTGAAGAAAAGTTATAACCCTATTTCCTTTGTTTTCTGGTAGCGCGACAACCTCAACCCACTTTCATACATTATCAACAGCCACTAGGATGTACCTTTTACCATAGGAACTCACAAAGGCGCCCATGAAGTCAATTTCACATACATTGAAAAGCTCAACTTCGATTATGGGGGTCAACAAATATTCATGCCGGTGGGAAATATCTCCTTCCATTTGGCATTGGAAAAAATCTCATACAAACTAATATACATCATGATGCAAGGTATTCCAAAAGTAACAATATTGTAAGATTTTCTGTGCAGTATAGGGCACTCCCATGGCACCCTCCAACTGACGATGAATTACATGCTTTGAGGATGTCTCCAATTGTCGTTTCCAGGACATATTTTTGGATCATACTATTTGTACATATCCTAAACAAGAAAGGCTCATCCCAAAAGAAGAGTTTTGCATCATGGAGGAATGTACGTTTGGCATGCTAGTTGAGGCCATTTGGGATGATGTTACTGACTACATAATTTGCATAGTTTTCATACCATGGGGAAGTATTCGACCCCGTACAACTACTCTCATCAAGGAAATCTATCACCTCAAAATCAAGCTCTTGCATCAGCAGTATCCAGCAGATCAACCAAGGTTTAGTATCTCACTTAGCTATGAAGTATCTTGAAGCGGCATGGTCAGTGTACACAATCACCTTGGTTCCCAATAGGTATGATCAAATTTTTTTAAATGAATACACCACGGCCAACAACTCTTACTCAGTAATAGTATAATTCTTTTGGGACTCATTTATAACCTTACTGGCATAATAAATAGGATGAAAAATCTTCTCCTATTTCTTCTCAAGTACAGCGCCTAGCGCTACACTGCTAGCATCGCACCAATTCAAAAAGCTCTACCCAGTTAAGTGCCTCCATGACCGATACTGTGATCAACCATTTCTTAAGCCCCTCAAAGGCTTCCAAGAATGATTTATAAAATAAAAACTTTACCTCCTTCTCAAGGTTGAATGGAGGACATATAGTTTTTTGAGAAGTTTTCAAGGAGCTTGTAGTTGTTTTATCCTTATTTCCCAGTTGGTTTATGGTTTAATTCCTAAATTCTCACTGGTAATTTCTCTAATGTATTTCTCCACCCAAAATGCATCATAGGTTTTTTACAATTGGGGACTCTTGATGCATGTTTGAGACCCCTCAAAATTTTCCTCTCCTTTGAAAGGGGTTGTTGTAGATGACACACTACCCCAGTAGCCCCAAGGTCACTTTGATGGGGTCTCCTTATGAGGCCGCCTTGGCGAAGTTACGCTAGCACCTCGAGGTCACCTTTGTGAGGCTGCCTTGGCAAAGTCACCAGCACTCCGAGGTTACCTTGATGAGGTCGCCTTGGAGAAATCACCTTGGAGAGGTTAAGCCAACTACCCGAGGTCATTTTGGTGAGGCCGCCTTAGCTACATCACGCCAGCACCCCGAGGTCACCTTAGCAAAGTTGCCGTGGTGAGGTCACCTCGGTATGGTCGCCGTGGCTAGGTCACCTCGGGGAGGTCCACCCTAGAGGCCCTCTGCCCTCTAAATAGGGCTTCACCCTTTTATTTTTTCTCATTGTGTTTATGTTCTCAGTGTCTTCTTGAGCTTATTTTTGGACCACGTGTCTCCCCGATTTGAGGGCTATGCGCTGGTGTGTTAGTTGTTTTCTTGAGCTGAAGGCCCCACTTTTTGACCCCAGTTGCTAGTGCAATATGGGTTTTATTATTCATATTTTGACCTCTAGACTTTTAACTTGTATAGTTTTGGGTAATATCGAATATGTTGAAGCTTTAGATCTACAACATGTGCACTTCGGGGATTTCAGCCAGCGTCCAGGTAGGCTACATTTACATGTGCATTATAGACTAGGTTGATATTTTTATGCTTGTGATATGGATAGTTATGTGGGATGGGTTGGTTAGGTTGGTCGTTATTTTTCTATTCATATTCTTGTGGATTCCAGGGGCTTGTGAAAGGGAATAGAGGGAAAAGGGTTGCATGCCCAAGTCTTGACCCATCGTGTGGAGGCCACTGACCTCAAAAATTATTTTCTCTGTTAAGCAATGAGTGTGGTGAGATGAGCTCTTAGATTGTGGCCTTTGGCCGATCCTAGACTCTATTTACTTTTTATTTTCATTGTTATTTATCTTATTGCCACTGCTACACTTATACCCTTGTATAGTTACTATTTGGATTGTTATTGGAACTAAAGGGCTGGGCCCTCGCTTGATAATTGGAACTAAAGGAATGGGCCCTTATTTTTTTATTATTGGCACTAAATGGTTGGGCCCTCGTTTTGTTTATTTGCACTAAAGGGCTAGGCCTTTGTTTTGTTATTGGAATTAAAGGGATGGGCCCTCATTTTGATTATTTGAAATAGAGTTCTGGGCTCTTGTTTAGTTATTGGCACTAAAGGGATGGGACCTCAATTTGACTATTGGTACTAAATGGCTGGGTCATCATTTTGTTATTTGCACTAAAGGGTTGGGCCCTTATTTTTATTATTGGAAATAACGGGCTGGGCCCTCATTTTGTTACTGGCACAAACAGGGGGTGTGTGCCTGAGGTTGATGTTGTTATACTTTACTTTCCTGCACCTTTGTGTATTTCTTTAGGTATGGTATGTTCTCATTGGGCTTAAGGGGGGGATCACAGTAGGTTTTGCTGTGCTGTTTGTACCTACTGGTGGGATGGGATGCCAGGTAGGTTATGTTGTGTTATTTGTACTTTTCGGTGGTATGGGATGCCAGTAGGTTATTTTGTATTTACTTTTATTCCCAATTTAGTTGTATCCTTTTATTTGATCCTTATTTATGGTTCTTGCGTACATGGTATTATGGTTAGTGAGGTTTGACAGAGATGGAGCATAGGTATGTTTCCTTACTTCGTTATGGGTTTCAGATTTTGGACTACGTAGTGTGTATCTATCATGTTTAGTTCCTGTAGTTCTATACTAGGTCATTTAGTATCTTACTCTTCTGCTTATTATTAGTTTTACTTCTTCCTTACTATTTTTGTACTATTATCAACTTGTTTTACTTCCTCGCTTTATTACTCGCATTTTACATTTACCCAATCAGCTGATGATGTCTACTAGGTACCTTGTTTGGTACTTATGCTGCACCTCTGTACCTTTTTCTATGGTGCAGATATCGGCATAAGTTATCAGCAGTGCCGAGATCATGAGAAGTAAACCTAGCTGATTTGAGTAAATTACAGTGAGCTTTGCTATCCGAGCCGACCATGGTTTCCTTGACTTTGGCTAGCTCTATTCAGTCCACAGCAGTCCTTGTACTGTATTTTCATTTATAGGAGATTTATATTTTGTATCTTTGGATATATACTGTGTAGTAGCTCCATACGACTTTGACGCCAGGTTTTGGGATTCGAATTTGGTTTGTTTTACCTGTTGTCTTCTATTATTGTGTATTTTCAATGCTTTCCTTTAATGCTTTGGTTGTTTTGAGAGCTTCAGCCCATGCCCGTAGCTCCGAGCTATAGGGTTAGGCTTGTTTACAAGAGGGTTATAGATGTCATCATTACCTAATATTTTGGGTCATGACAGAGTGATATCAGATCCTAGGTTAATTGGTCTCTTAGCATTGGAGAAAGTTCCTAGTAGAGTCCTGCGGATCAGTATGTAGACGTTCACATCTGATCTTCGAGAGGCTATGGGGTATCTTAGGAAACACTATCCTCCTTTTTATCCTATCATCCGTTGATACTCGTATTCTTATTAAACTTACCTTGTCCTTACTCCTTTGTAGATGGTTCGTACCAGAGGATCTTTGGTAGATCAAGACCCTCCCTTAGCGAGCTAGGAGGGGGCAGGGGAGGATACTCTGTCAGTTGCTACTGCCCCAGCTATTTCACCACCATAGGCACCCTCCGTACAACTGCCACAGCCTAACCAGTGACCGCCTGCTGCACTCAGAGACTTATTTTGGCAGATGATCTAGATGTTAGATGGTACAATGGAAGATAGGCCATAGTCATCTGCTCAGGGAGCGACACAGGGCATGTCGCCTTCCCTAGCTTATGTAGCTCCTGCACCTCCACTAGTAGTAATGTCAGTTGCACAACTTCAAACTACTACTACCACCCATACACTAGCATTAGCTTCTTCCATAACTGCATTCAAGGTGCTGAAGATGTTAGACCATTTCCTCTAGGTTTCCCCTGCTAGATTTTCGGGAGCTCAGGGGCAGGACCCCCAGGAGTTTGTTACTGTTTGTGAGGAGCCCCTTCAAACATTAGAGCTTTTGGACAATCACAAGGTAGACTTCACATCGTATCTTCTTAAGGATTCCGCCAGTTAGTGGTGGTAGACATTTTGTGATCGTAGATCGTAGGGTCAGCTCTGCCTACTTAGGGTATTTTAAAGAGGCATTTCTAGCTTAGTATGTGCCTCGGAGTGTCTGTGAGGCATTACAGGCACAGTTTGAGGCTTTAAGACTAGGTTCAAAGATAGTGCCAAAGTATGAGGCTCGATTTATTGAGTTATCTAGGCATGCTACAGATCTGATATTTTTTGCGGAGGAGAAGGTTGGCTTGAGCTACTTCTGATGATATAAAATTCATTTCTGGATGTTTTTAACCATGATCATCGTATGCAGACCTTGACTCGCCAGGCCTAAGGGGGTTGTGAGAAGAGCCAGTGCCATCTTGATGAGTTCTTAGGGTCCAGTTCAGAGGATCATGGTTTTGGTTTGATATTTCAGCAGGGCTGACAATACTAGGCCTCTAGAAGCGAGGTTAGTAGCCAGCTTGTCAGGGGCCCAGTTCCATGTTTGTGGGGGTTTTACCAAGGGATCCCATGGCTAGCTTTAGGTAGGTGATGTGTGTTATGAGTGTGGGGATCGGGGCATTATTTCCCGAGATTGTCCCCAACATAGGGACTCCTAGGCTGCAGTGCTACTTTTCATCCATTATAGGCAGTACCACCAGTCAATGGTGGGCCACTAGCCTTTTGAGGAGCCAAGGGAGGAGGCTAGGTGGCTAGAGGTAGAGGCATAGGCATGGGTGCACAGCGGGCAGGGGAGCAGTGCCAGCTTTATGCTCTTTCTGTCAAGGTTGAGGCTAAGGCCTCTGATACAATTATTACTAGTTTTTTTCTCTGAATTTATTTGATCCAGGTTCCACCCTCTCCTATATTTCTATTTATTTTTCTTCAAGATTGGGCATTGATAGTGAGAAATTACATATACCCTTGAGTGTATCTACCTCGGTGGGTGCATCCCTAGTGGTGGATTAGTATATATGTTATGTCATGTGACTATTTAAGGTCATGAAACATGCATTGATTGGATTGAGCTGGCTATGTTAGATTTGGATGTCATTCTGGGCATGGACTGGTTATCCTCTTATCGTGCAGTCCTATATTATTATGCCAAGACTGTGACCTTATTCATGCCTGGTGTACCCCCATTGGTGTGGCATGGCCCCATTAGCCTTTCATTGGTCCCTTGTGGTTGTTATGCATACCTGGATGACATTAGAGATGTCAGTGCTGAGTCTCTTTCCCCTAAGACTATGCTGATTGTTAGTGAGTATGTTGATGTCTTCCTTGCTGATTTTCCTGGCCTTCCACCTAAGGTTGATATAGACTTGAGGCCCATCCATTCCTTTGTATCGTATGGCACCGGCTGAGCTTCGTAAGTTGAGTGCTGACAGAGGTTTCATCCATCCTAGTGTTTCACCGTAGGGTACCCTGGTATTGTCTGTTAAGAAGAAGGATGGGTCCATGAGGATGTGCACTGACTTTAGGCAGCTGAACAAGGTAACTATAAATAATAATTATCCTCTGCCTCGCATTGATGATTTGTTTGATCAGCTTCAGGGACCCACAGTGTTCTGTAAGATTGATCTGAGATCTGGGTACCACCAGTTGAGGGTTCGAGCTGAGTATGTCCCAAAGACTACTTTCCAGATGAAGTATGGGCGTTACAAGTTCCTAGTTATGTCATTTGGGCTGACTAATTCCCCCGTAGCTTTTATAGATCTAATGACTCGGGTGTTTCAGCCTTATCTGGTTTCATTTGTGATTGTCTTTATCGATGATATACTAGTCTACTCGTGGAGTCGAGTTGAGCATGAGGGCCACCTGAGGATTATGTTGCAGACTTTGAGGGCTGAGCGACTCTATGCTAAGTTTTGAAGGTATTAGTTTTGGATGGATTCCATCTCATTTATAGGTCATGTGGTATCCGGTGCCGACGTTAGTATTGATCCGGCTAAGGTTGCAGCAATATATAATTGGCGTAAACCCACATCCGTCATTAAGATTCATAGCTTCTTTGGGTTAGCAGGGTATTATCATTATTTTTTAGGGTTTCTCTTCCATTGCAGGCCCCTTTACTAGACTGATATGGAAGGATGTGCCCTTCTAGTGGTCAGTTAAGTGTGAGGCCAACTTTCTAAGGCTGAAAGAGTTGTTGACTACCGCTCTGGTTCTTGTTCTACCCGTTGAGGGCCATCCATTCGCTGTGTATTTTGATTCTTTGGGTGTCGTCCTAGGTAGTGTTCTAGTGCAACAAGGCTGTGTCATAGGGTATGTATTGAGGCAGCTGAAGGATCACGAACGCAACTACCCCACCCATGATTTGGAGTTGGCAGCGGTAGTTTTCATGCTTGTGATCTAGAGGCATTACCTGTATGAGGTTGTCTTCAAGGTATTCATGGATCATCATATCTTGTAATATATTTTGAGTCAGAAGGAGCTTAACTTGAGGCATTGGAGGTGGGTTGAGCTCCTGTAGGATTACAACTTGACTATTCTCTACCATCCAGACAAGTCTAACATGGTTGTCGAAACCTTGAACCGGAAGGTGGTAAGTATAGGTAGCCTAGCTATAGTACTTGTTTCTTAGAGACCACTAGCTCGGGATGTGCAGTTCATGGCCAGCATGATAGTTAGGTTTGATTATTCAGTGCATGAGCGAGTTGTTTCTCGAATTGAGCCCAAATAGTCCTTAACTGACAAGATTTAACAATGCCAGTATGAGGACCCATATTTAGTTTAGTTGAAGAAGAGGGTCCGAACAAGTGATTTTAATTGGGCTAGCATAGATGCAGATGGTGTATTATTTGGTTAATGGCTGCCTTGCTATTTCGAAGGTTGGTAATCTGATTCCCACTCTGCTGCATGAGGCCTACTACTCTAGGTACTCTATCAATCCGAGTGTTTTGAGGATGTATCATAATTTCAAGCATCATTATTGGTGGCGAGTTATGAGGAGATCTATTACATCCTTTGTGTCTCGGTATTTAAACTATAAGCAGGTAAAGTTCGAACACCAGAGGTCAACGGTGAGATACAGAGGCTCCATATCCCTGAGTAGAAGGAGGAGCGCATTACTATAGAATTTATCACAGGCCTTCCCCATACCTCCAGAGAGTTTGATTCTATATGGTCATCGTAGATCGATTAACTAAGTCAGCTTACTTCCTACCGACTCATTCGACTTGGGGTGTAAAGAGGTTAGCTGAGTTATATGTTACTGAGATAGTCAGACTGCATAGGGTACCAGTGTCTATCATATTTGATGGGGGCACATAGTTTTTCTAGTTGTTTTGGAGTTTGATTCAGCGAGAGTTGGGTACATAGGTTGATTTGAGTAAAACCTTTCATCCACAGACAGATTGGTAGTTCGAGAGGACCATTTAGGTACTTTAGGATATGTTGTATTCCTATGTTTTCAATTTTGGAGGTAGTCGGTATAGGCATTAGGACTTAGCAAAGTTTTCATATAATAATAGCTACCACTCCAGTATACATATGGCCCCGTTTGAGGCCTTGTATGGCAATTGTAGATCTCCTATTGGCTGGTTTTTTAGTAGCATGGTTCAACTTCAGAGTTCATATTGGCTCTGAGATACTGCAGAATGGGTATAACTTATTCAGAATATGCTGTGGGAAGCCTAAAGTCGGTAGAAGTCCTATGGGGATCATAGGCTTTGGCTCCTTAAGTTCAGTGTTGATGACTTGGTTTTCTTCAGAGTCTCACCCCTAAAGGACATTGTGATGTTTGTTAGGCGGGGAAAGCTTAGCCCCTGTTTCATTGGTTCACATGATATCTTGCAGAGAGTTGGAGTGGTCGCCTATACTCTTGCCTTTCCACCAGAGTTAGCTGCAGTCTATCCAGTTTTCCATGTATCGATGGTCTATCGCTATGTACCAAACCCATCTTATGTCCTTCGTCGAGGGGATGTGCAAGTTGATGACACTCTGACCTATATTGAGGAGCCTAAAGCTATTGTAAATAGAGATGTAAGGCAA